>LFIW01000787.1:0-99110 GCA_001625285.1 Colletotrichum incanum
GGTATCCTGCTAGGGATATAGATAGTTAGATATAACCTTTTTAAAGGTTCTTAGTAAGGTACTTATTAAGTGCCTCCTGCTTTGTTTTGTTTAATCTATATATCTTATAGAACTTTAGGTGTTTGCCTTCTTTAAGCGGTATCTCGTAGTCGTATAAGCTATACTCTAGTAAGCCTGTTTCTAATTCTTTAGCAAACAGCTTCTAATACCTACGGTATTCTTCTAGGATTAGGGAGAGTCGCTCTTCTTCCCGTTAATCGTTAATAAAGGACTTAAATCGCTTATCTTTTATAGGTTTAATCTTTCTAATATAAGTAACATACCTTAGTCGCTTAGATTTACTTAGGGGTTACGGTATATAACGCTTCCTTATAGCTAAATCGTCTTCTTATTAAAGTTAGCCTGTTCTTTAATTTATCGTTAGGTTATACTTTTATAACTATAGGATTCCTAGGATAATATTATTATCTCCTATCTCTATTATATTAAAAATAAGTTATTTTTAACGGTTATAGGTAACTATAGGGAGTTACGCTATCTCTAATTTAATAGTGCCTCTACTATACTTAACCTTTTCTCCTTTAACGGTTCGTAGTTAGTATGTTTATTTCTTTTTTTTTTATAGTATTCTTTATCTGTTTACCTATCGTGGTAACATAAAGTTTCCTTATACTCTAGAATTAACTATTACGATTACAGGCTAATTATTAATCCTTACTTTAATTAGTAGGTGCTTATTATTACTTATATCCGTTAAGTAGAGGAACTTTTCCTCTCTTGCCTCCTGTAATACCTCTATAGTTAGCGTTTATTGTTTTTTAACTGTTTGCGACTTACGATCTTAAGTCTTAGAGGGCTAGGCCTATCCTTAACCTTTCCTTACTTTTTAAGTTCCTGTTTCCTATACCTTTAAGCTTCTGCCTTAGGTACGTAGTATAATCTGTATTTATCTGTTTAGTAATCCTCTTAGTAAGTAATTGTCTTATTAAGGCATTTTATAGGGTACGCTAGGCTAGGCGTAAACGTTATAACGTTCTGCTTGTCTAGGCTTCTGAATTCCTATAGTACTAACTAGCTGTCTAAGTAGACTTTTAGGATAGCGTTAGTACTATATCTTCTTAAAAAGAACTAGTGTTTATACTTTTATACTATATAGTCGATATAGTAGTCTTAAATACATTCTGCCTAGAATATCGTTCGGTATAAACAATGTTTAAGGTTTAGAATCGCATAGTCTCTAAGTCGTAAAGGAGTAGTAGACTATATAGCGGCTTAATATATACGTAGTCTGTATAGTTTAATCTATTAATTATCTTAATTAGGGTAGACAGTCTTCCTTATAATTCTTTAAGGGATATTATCTTCTTTTTTATCTTTACTAGAGGTGTTATTAATACTTAGGGTCCTTTAAAGCGTCCTTTAAGGTTCCGTAATAGCGTTTAAGCTAGTGGCTTCTAAGGCGTAAGATAAAGTATTATAGTACTAGTAGTTATCGGCCGCTTGCTATAGCTACCTTTAGTACTATAGTAGAATCTTAATAGTAGTTCTAGTAGTGTCTAAGATAGATAATTTAGGGTATACCGTAGAAGGTGTCTATACTTAGTACTCCTAGATTTATAGTATCTTATTAAGTTATTCTTAGGCCTTTCTAGCTATCTTTTAGTAAGGGGTTTTTCTGTCTACTGCTAGGGTTTTAACCGTTTATCCTTATTCTTTTCCTAGTTCCTTCTAGAGTTCTTCCTTAAGTTTCCTTAACTTTTAGAGGTCGTTTTAAGCGTTTAGACGTTATCTAATACGTTAAATTACTACGTAAAGAGTTTAGCTTAATTTAGGCTTCTCTAGTAATCGTTAGATCCTAATAACACACGTATTTTGTAAGTTATAAATATATTATAGATTATGTTTATTTACGTTAATAGGTCTATAGGCTTTCTAGTTCTGGCTTAAGGTCGTAAGTTAGTTTATAGCGTGAACCAGGTCCCTAGAGCATAGGGGATCGTAAGGGGTGTCGCTTATCTAGATTTTCCTATAATCTATAAGTCTTTACGTTTCCTAAGTTAATTCGCGACGTTATTCTAGAGTAAGTCGCTAAGGTCTTTAGTTTCTTAGTTCTTTAATCTTGACTAAGTTATATACGTCCCTAAGGTCTAGGATCGTAATCTATTTATAGCCTATAGTAAGGGTCTTCTTAGGTAGCTCCTTAGGGTACTAGCCTGCTTATTCCTTACTGTCTTAGTGCGTAGTATAGTTATTATTATAGTAAGCGGTCTAGGTAAGTTATACGTAAAGGGTCTTTTATATTATACTAAGGTTTTTAGCTTTTTTAGGTACTAAACGGAATCCTTTCTTCTTAGGGCTTCTACACTTGTTAGTATAGTGTCCTATCTTATCGTAGTTATAGCACTTAACATTCTTAGTGTCCCGCTTCTAGGGGCGTTCCTTTTAAGTAGTACTTAGGTCTATTAGTCCGCTATAGTGTCTATAGGCAGTACTTTAGTTATTCTTCTAGTGGTTACTAGGCTGTATAGACTTAGGTCCCTATAGTACGTACTTCTTACTAGTATTAGGTTTAACGTAGCTAGTCTAGCTAGGTTACCCTTTCTGTTTAAGGCGTCGTTCGTATAGTCGGTTATTAATCTTAACAGCCTTCTTAACGTACTTATAAAGTTCGTTAGGTCAGTCGTCCCTAGACAGCTCGTCCTTTACTTCGTCCTTAAGTCCTTAGTAGAATTTAGCTATAAGGGCTTTTTTACCTTAGTCTAGTTTAGACGTGATTTGTTAGAACTTAGTTACGTACTTACTGGCTGACCCCTTCTAGGTTAGGGTTATAAGTTTTCGTTCGGCTACTCGTTCTTCGTCTGTGTCTCCGAAAGTTTCCTTAAGACGCTTCTTAAAGTGGTTAAAGTTTCTAAAGATTTTTTTAGTCTTATTATCTTAGCTATCTATACTGTTTTCTAGGTGGCCTTATATAGTAGGTTTAAACCATACTAAGGCGTCTTTCTTTAGGAATAAGGCCGTATAATAAACTTTATTAGCTTCTATAGTAAAAGAGCTACTGTAGAACCTAAGATACGCTTTAGTCCTAGTAAGGTATCCTTAAAGAGTTCCTAGCGTTCTATCGAACGGATCTAGGTTAGGGTACTTAGCTTATAGGGCCTAAACCGATTGTAAAGCTAAAAGTTAAGCGGAGAGCTGTTTGTTTTTAGCCCTTAGCTAAGCTAATATCTTGTATAGCTACTGGTTAGTTAGCGGTAGTGCTGTTACAGTAGCCCTAGGTACCAGGGTAGTAGGTACGGCCAGGGGTCGTAGAGTTACAGCAGTATTATTAGTTAATATATTACTAGGTTCTTATACTGTTAAGTAAGTATTAAGGTTAACTTACTAAACAAAAGTAATTAAAGTATTACGGTTAGATATCTAATAGTAGTAGTGTCTACTAATAGATAGCTAAGGTCGATACTTAAATAATAGTAACTAGGTCTTATTAGCTTATTAGTAATCTTACTGGTCTGTTAGGCACACAGTAATTAGTTATATACTTAGTAGGCGTAGGTAGCTTATATAGCTTTATAACAAGAGGATAATCTAAGAGTTACTTATAGTAAAGTAAATTATAAAGTTAATTACTAAAGAGCTATAGAAGGTATTTAGTCTAGTTAGAATAAATGTCCTTATATCCTATTGTTACCTTGTTAGGACCGATCTCCTGAAGTCGGTCCTCGATAAGGACCGATCCTTGGCATATCGGTCCTAGGTCATGGACCGCTTATCTGTTATCGGTCCTTCTTATCTTCACGTGACCTTCCTTAGTTCTTCCGTTCCGAGAGGGGGATTGACGTGTTCCCGTGCCATCCCGCATATAACCTTGTCTCGTAACCGCTAGGCGCCCGTGGGGCGACCCTGGTTATGTTATGCTTGTTGGGTCGTAACAGTAACACTGAGGCTGCTACTCTGTAGTCTGTCTATCTGACCCATGTGCATATCACCCTATTCCAATAGGCATCTGCTTCATCTGTAGTCCTATAGTCAACGCCTAGAAAAGCCAGAGAGCTGGATAGTCAACTGCACTTATTCAGCAAGCTGGATCAAAGTATCGCCACGCAACGCCAGCTATTCAGAAAGGTCAAAAAGGCTTCTAAGAGCAGTCCTTTCAATTAGATACTGCCCAGCACGAAATTCAGCTCCTCCAGGCCTAAGTTAACAACAGTACAAAAAGGAAGAAAAAGGGTGTCAAAGTCGACCCTAATACTAAGTTCGCCACTATCAGCAACATACGGCAATCCCAGATTGAGGCTGGCGAAGTTAAGGTTGATACAGATGGATCCAGCGCATCTGATTACCCTAGTGAGGCTGAAAGCTGTATCGTAGTTGCAACTATACCTAGTCGATAGTTAATTGAAAAGGGTGGTTGTGTTGCGATAGCTTCACTTTTGGCGTGCCCAGATGTGGGGGTGGCCCAGAAGTGGGTAGGTTGACTTATCTTGGCAGCCGCCGAGAAATTCAACCAGATCGCCACGCCATTCCTGGCATACCAACCAATATCAATTAACATTCTGGAAGCGATGCAAAAGAACGGCGGAAATGCGTTGGGTCTAACCCCTTAGCAGGGCCCATTGATTCATATTCACACACCTACAAGCTGGGAAACTTCCGAGTTAGACTGTATCATCGAGAGCAGCATCGCAAAACTCATCGGACAGATTAATCAGCTCGCAGAGGAGAGAGGCTTGGCTTGTAAGTTCACGTACATGAACTACGCCGGCAAGAACCAGGATGTTTATGGAGGATATGGTGCAGGGAATCATGAACGACTGAGAGGGGTGGCAGAAGCCTATGATCCCGAAATGGTACTGAAACATCTTTGGAAGGGCTACTTCAAAGTCTAGATTGCATCCATCGTTGTGTTTCTTTTGCAAAATGCCATTGTTGGTAAAACAATAAGGGATATCCCGTGAGGGTATTCGTACGAACCGAAAAGAACAGAAAAGGGTTATTGCTTGTGATGATCGTTGTCTAAGGTTGAAGAGGAAGATGGGCTGGGCGTTGAGAAGATATCCTCCAGCTGGCTGCTGGAGAATCCGTGCACTCTCATTGGCCACCGCCGAAGTCCGTCACGTGGATATCACGTGACGTACTTCACCCTCGATGGTCCTTCCTCTTCCCCATTGCTCCAACACTGGCAACTTTTATGTGTGGGAAAAAGTCGCCAGCCAGCAATTCGTCCAGAAAGCCCAAAACCGTAATAAAACAAAGAAAACGAGAAGTATCCCACTTCTCGTGGTCACGTGGCCTCGGCTCACGTGCCGTACATAAAGATCCTCTATCCATTACCATCATATCGTAATATCGGCCGCTAACGCAGTCTTACGACGTCTCGATCGTGGGCGTTTTCTCTTCGGCCGAGGCGTCAGAGGCGTATACACTCGTTAGACGAATTACCGCTGTCGGTTAGTTGCTAATATCGTGATGCCCGGTATCCTATTATCTCCTCCACTTCCTCCTGTACTGTTCGCTTGTGTGAATATTCGTACAGTTGTATCGTATCGTTAATCGGCTTGTGAAACCTATCCCTCTATTCGTATCTTAACGGGCGCTCCGTTAATAAGCTTCTCGAGGGCCTTGTTTGGCGTGGACTTCGTGAACCCGTCGGCTAGGTTATTATCGCCGGCGATCCATCAGATCTCGCAAAGTTCTCGGCGTTCGTAAGACTGTCGCAGAGCCATAATATCGATTATTAATCTCTTCTCGTTAGTAGTGCCTAACTTTACGAGGCACTCGTATAGAGAATAAGAGTCAGTGCAGGCAACAGTACGGATAGGAGGGATATCAAGTTTCTTAGCGATCATCGCCAGCGTGGATGTGAGTGCGTAAGCTATATCACATCCCGCAACCATACCGTAGATCTCAGATGCTAGCACGCTTCGCGTGACCCTCTTTAACTTCGTGGAGCTGTAATGGACGACGTTGCCCTGTATCTCGAAGTTACCGTCCCTATTAACTTTGTTAGCCAGGATAATAACAAAGCCTAGTTAAGAAGTTAGGTCCTTGTTGTTAGCAAACAAGCCATCCATGAAGACGAAGAGCTTTGCTGTCTGTAAGTCTAGCGGCAGGAAGGTAAGTCCGCGATCTAGCGAATCTATCTGCCATCGCAGTCAACGATTCAGGGCTTTAATATCATCAGATGTTGGATCTTAATGCTGGGCCGCGACGGACAGATCGAAGCATGCTTCCGGCTGGCAGATTAAGGCGATATATGCTCCGCGAGTACGTTACTAAACGTAATCTTACTTGGCTGTAGGCGATTTTTCGTTTACTAGCTAAAGCTTCTGCCCTTAACCCTTCTGGCAGAGTTTCAAGATCGTGCTGCTGTCAGTTAGTAAGGATACGATCCCACCGTTAAACATTAGCGGCGTAGCTGCCGTAAGGACCGTCTTATCCTTCGCGGTAAACCCCGCCTTAGTAAGCTCATCGCCTTCTTGTTGTGAGAAGGAGATATCCGTGAGGCCGATCGTGTTATCTGTCTGTATTCCTACGATGCCGAAGTCGTTGTTATCTATCGCAGAAATCAGTAAGCAAGGGTCGTAAGTAGAAGTAACTATACCTAATTTCTCGCGGTAGTAAGATTAGTAAGTTGCCTACCAGTAGGTTCCTGCCTTAGTAATACCGTAAAGTGGCTTAATAACCTCCATAATGGTGTCCGCAGGATACTTATCCTATATCTGTACTGGCAGATAGGCCAGAATGGTGCGATTAAGCTAAGAAGTTAACTAAACGTAGGCCTAGGTTATATCGCGAAGCTATAACTTGTGACCGCTGTAAAGGAGGGAAGAAGCAAGGGCAAGAATAAGTTACTGACTTACTCGCTAGATAGTTAGTGATTACGTTAGTATAGTATTCTTACTATTATCGCTATAACCCTGGATAACCAGACAAGACTTCTCGTACGGCTTATCTGTTGTTTTGTTCTTAACCTCGTTAACGATCCTCGACCTAAAGATACAGAAGCCGCGATAAGTTATAGGGTTAAAAGGGATAAAGCGAAATACCCTGCGATCGATAAGGGCTGTGATCTCAGCCTTTGTTGATTGTTCAAAAGGTTCGCCTAGGGTCGTAATAATGCCCTTCTTTCTTAGCTGCTGGGCCAGCTCGGCGTTAGCGATCTCCTTGGCTGAGAGATGAACGTGGTGGGTTATATTATCGCCTCCGGCCACCATAATACAGTCAGTATCGACTGTGTGCTTCTTTTGCGTTTAAGCACGGGTTTATTAAGGCGAAGGTTGCTTTTACGTTGCTTACGATAGTTAAGATCGTTAAGGCACCGCGATCGCCGGCTCCTTTACGGTAGGCGCGATCGCGTTAACCTCTTTAATAACCTCGTTAAAAGGGTCGCTGTGGTATGGTTTGACGGAGGTTAATTAGAAGTCCTTTGGGCCCTTGATGTTAACGGTGTAAGTCTTATAAGTGACCGCGATAAGTTTGTATAGGCCGGACCATCCTCTGCCTTCTCGCCACACGCGAACGAGGGAGCCAATCTCCGTTGTCTTTAAGTCGATAGTTTCTAGGCCGTTACAAGCAGCCAGGGCCTTACTGACCTGCCGTTACGCGTGAAGTTTCTGTAACGCGTCGGTTACTTTGCGTACAGCCGCGGCCCGTTAGGTGATATCTGGCGATAGGGGTGAATTATCCGTCATGCGAGGATACGCGCCGAAGACCAAGAGGGTCAGGACAATGCCATCTGGGCCAGCGGTATTATTAACCGCCTTCAGCGCGGCCTGGAGGGCAGCGTCTTTAGAGATAGCCGGACAGTTAGCGCGAATGATGTCGTATGCCCGTCGGACCATTACGTAGGATCTTTTGACCTTTCTAATACTATAATAGGCCTTAACGGGAACAATCTTCACATCGATCGCCATAGCCTGAGCCTCGCAATAGAATTCGTCGGATGCGAAGTTACGGCCGGCATCTGCGATAATCTACTCCGGAGGTCCCTAATATGCGTCAATCCAGCACATCTTAAGGGCCTCCTACGTGCTCTTGGTAGAAATGTCCTTAAGAAAGCGACCGGCGTTAAATCCCGTGGCTTAGTCGATAATATAAAGGACCAGAAGGTTGCCATCAAGATATATAATATCGATAATCACTTTATAGTTAAAGTGACAGTTATCGCGAAGTCGAAACTTAAATCGTTAAGGGGCAGCACCTTTTATCTGGCAGTGAAGGGATATCCCGTGAGGGTATTCGTACGAATCGAAAAGAACAGAAAAGGGTTATTGCTTGTGATGATCGTTGTCTAAGGTTGAAGAGGAAGATGGGCTGGGCGGTTGAGAAGATATCCTCCAGCTGGCTGCTGGAGAATCCGTGCACTCTCATTGGCCACCGCCGAAGTCCGTCACGTGGATATCACGTGACGTACTTCACCCTCGATGGTCCTTCCTCTTCCCCATTTCTCCAACAGCCATGTCTATAGTGCCCTGCTTCACGCTCATTTTTCTTGTTCACATCAGCAATCGCTAGAAACTCCAGAAGCATGCAGATATGGAGTCCCTGTGGTGGTCAGTAATGGATTCAATGGCAAGGACCCTCCTTTATTTACCAATTTCCAAACACCTCAAACATAGACACCGAACACCAGTATTTACCAAAAACCCCTGGAACAGAATGATGTTACTGTTACACATTGATCAGGGTGTATAATGCTAGAACCGGGCAGCTGAGGCCTTGGAGGATAGGCAACGTCTAGCGAGCCGGACTCAAATCAAGCAGAACAAAGACTAAGTCTCGGGCACTGCCACCAACAGACATAGCCATGCCCACGAACACATGAGTGAGTTATTCTGTATGGCATTCATAGCCTCAAACCCCGCGAATATGATACAAATTTGGAGAATATTGGTGAGAGAATTGTCGCAAGAATATGTTGGGTTAAGTGCTGGATGTTATGTACACTCTGCATGCGTATGTTGCCGCCCTGCTCCACCAGGTTGTTAATGCTGTATATTTGGGGCTTAACCAAGACTTGGAGTGCGCCTTTCGCGGTTGTCAGACTTAATCAGGGCCCTGAGGCCACCAATTTCTAAGTAAATAAAAATTGTGGCCCAGATATGATATAGTTGATGCAACCCCAGCATCTTCAGTTTCGCAAGCGAGCTTTCCCATTAGCACTGTTTTCAACTTCTTCGGAATAGTCGACATGAGCGTATGGAGCAGAATACGTGCTGAATTACCGAAATTAGACTCGTCGGAAATACCAAGTGAGCAGACTGTACACTTCGAGTCTACGGGATGGTCAAAGTATTTCAACATGCTGCACACCTACTTGCCGCCGTCTTCCATGCGGCTAATGCACGCTATTTCCTAGGGATAGCATGATAGTTAATATCATGTTATCACACACCTGGATGGTTGCTGTTGCGTCAGGCGAGTGACCACTGGAAAAGGCAGTAAAAAAAGCGGACTCCCAAGCGAGTAGAAGATAGCCACGCTATCCTCAATATGATTTCAGAACAGGATAAGGCTTCATGACCAGAGAAAATTAGTCGATCGTCTGGAGAACTGTATAATGGGTACTAATCCTGGATAGTAGTGGACCTTAATTTGAGTGCAACTATCGTTGCCTGCTTCATTGTGTACCTGTTCTTTTATCACCACCTGGGTTGGGCTTAGTCAAGCGTACTGTTTTGTCTCTAGTGCTGTAATTTGTATGGAGATGGACGACCGCATTCAACTGAGACGGTGGCACGGAGCAAATCTGATTGGTGGCAGGTAGCAGATCCGACTTAACCATGCTTTCCTGGATCGGCCTAGTTTTTCGTATCGACAACTCACGGCAGCCCTCGAGAGTCTCCCATGGAGAGAAATGCTAGCACTCAGAGGCGAAGGAAGGGGCTTCTTGGCATCTGAGCTAAAGAGGGAGTCTACAGGAGGGTTGAGACACGACATGCCCGGCCGGACACCAAAGTATTCAAGGGACCACAAGTTGAACTAAGGGGTCGCGAAACATCAGCCATTCAGTTTTACATACCGATTTCATTTCTCCTACTCTGATCGCCTCTCCCCTCAAATCACGCAAGGGATCGATAGCTGCCGCGAAAGTCTTTTTTTAGTGGCTGTGGGCAGTGGTGTGTAGTGGCTTGACGGGCAAAAGTCAAGACACGCCATGCCACCATGAATGCCGTTCTTGGGTGGATCTCATCCCTTCACCAATGGGGTAGCTGGATCAGCAAGCCTCATGGAATTAGGACAAAGTATATAAAATACTATAAAGCTTTACTCTTCTTGTCCCGACTTTCTTCTTCTACACCTTTTCTGTCTTTTTGCATCGGGGTCCCATCGACAACTTCACTAGCTAACATCAATAACTCACCGGCAAGATGATCCGGAGTCCGCGGTACCTTCCGGCGCTCCTCATCGGAGCAACTGTTCTCCTGCTTCTCGCTACGCTGCGCATTTTAGGTGGTGAGGTTCCGGAGGTCATCAATTCGGCAAACCTTTGGTCTAGGTGCGTTTCCACGTGGCATGATGACCTCGCAGCGTTGACTCCAACGTCTCGCTGCTACCAAGACTGATAGCTTTCGTACAGTTCTTCATCGAAATACGATGCTCAGCTTGAGACGCAGCACAAGACACAACACGAAACGCAGCACAAGACGCAGTACAAGGCACAACACGAAACGCAACACGAGACGCAGCACGACAAGCAGCACGAGAAAGAGCATAATAACACGGAGGTGCACCTGCGGCCGCCCCGGCCGCCAAGAAGCCGATATTGAGTAGCAAAAGCACAATCGCCGGCCTGCGTTCATAGAGTTGGCTTTGGAATCCGGTACTAACAAGGTGACGGTCCACAATTACGGTCTTCCTGTACGAAAAATACCTCGCTCAGTTCCGTAATAAGCCTATCAAAATCATTGAGATTGTTTTCTACTATGGCGTAGTAAGAAGAACCTAACCACTAATGGTTATTTTAATATATGGCCGTTTGCTTATTGATTAAGATCCCACAGTCCTACGGGACCGGCGCTTCTTACCTGACATAGACCAAGTACTTTCAGAGAATCAAGCTACACATTGTCGAATATGACGAAGCATGCGGCTCTCTTTGGGTGGCCAAAAACCTAGAGGCCATCCTCTTCTGTAGCGATCAATCCTCTGTGCCCTTCCTCAACCACGTTGGCTCTGAAGTCACAGTCGCCGGTCGGCTGGTAGATGTCATTGTCGACAATGAAGACCATACTATGTTCAAGCAAATGGCATCCCTGCGCGAGTTGTAATTGTACCTTCCCAGCGGTGAATATTTGCTGAGGACCTGGAAACTAGCTTCATGGATCCCTACGGCAGCGATGCCACCAAGACCGACTTCACCAAGAAAATCCTTCGTTCACTATATTCACGAGCTTTCTAACGACATAGTTGCTGACCCGGCTAGTATTACACCAATCAACGCTGAGGCTGCAGAGATTGCGGGCATCGCCTGTATGGCTCAGATTCGCGTAACTACGTACCAACCAAGAGAAGGGAGCGCATTGAAGAACCTCGATTGATAAGGCAAGCACGTCAGTGTGAGCTTAATGCAAGGAACGATAGATAGTTACGGCAGTGCTATTTCATTACCTGTTAAAGTGTGGAGAAAATGAGTAAACCTACGGCGTTTGGTGATCACGTCCTTCCCCTACTATATAGTCTCTGGGGAAAGGCAACATTCGCTTTACCCTTTGGCAGTGACGCTTCAAATAAACACGTTCTCCTACTCTGGACTTACATGAGATGTCACTTATTTTGAAAATGCATCATTTCATTGTATGATATGTGTTTTGTGCGGCGTGAAAATCGTGTCAACGTTCAGTCCGACTTTCACAGTATTGCTGTCCTGCTCTATCTAGTATTTCAACTGGCCACACTGTTGGACTTATTGGCGGTGCGCAAGATGAGTCCCCTCCCCTACCACGTTATTAGTAATTAATTGTAGTTTCTCCAAAACTTTCATAGGCCACAAATCATAGTAAGATCTGATAATGCGCTATAATATAGGTGGAAACGATTTGTTCTTTCTCTCACCTGATCTCATTCGCAGTCAATGAACACACATGTAATCATTCACCCACAAGTCGTACCTTGATTCTATCCTCATTGGCTACTTTTTCCAGGTATTGGCCGAGACGGCCGTAATCGTCCTCGTCTGCTTACTTACACTAATCAGTGCAACCTCCACAGCTCTCTGCATCCAACTGGACAGAATGAGCAAACTTTATGATGCAATTCAACGAACCACTAGTGGCCTATTGATCGTTCGATGGGATTGCAGACCAAGCCCTGTACTCTGAAAGCCCACTGTATACTCGTAAACTTTAATTAGGTCTGATCCTTCAACAGCATGATCTCCTCCTCAACCTTCCGTAGAGGGTTGATCCTTCCTGCCTCTATCTTCAACTCTTTCGCTTTGTTTTTATACCTCCCATCATTAAGAACCTTTGTAATTGCGAGGTGAACGGCACTCACAGGCGGCGGAGACTCTACCAAGTAGACGCCTAAACCAGACCATTCAATTCTTCTTCCGATGTCCGGCTTGTCAAACACATTACCGGCTTGTACCATGGGAACGCCGTTTGATACAGCATGTTGAAATCCTCCATATCCACTATTGGACACAAATACATCGGCATGTGCCAAAATTGCATCATACGGAAAGTAGTCAACAACCCGAGCGTTGGAAGGCAGTGTGCCGTCGCCGAAGCTGCTAGTATCCAGAACAGCACCAGCCACGCATAAACAGACAACGACCAATACATCATCCTGGTCTTTCAACGCTTTCATTGTAGGTATTATCAGTTCCCGATGGTTCAGCACTTCTGTGCCCTGTGCTACGAAGACGATCTTCCTTCGGTCCGAAGCTGATGGGTGAAGAGTCGCGCTGTTAGCCAGGATGTCGTTGAACCAGCTTGGATGTCTGAGGTTGGGCGGCAATGATTTGATCGGCAGTGTGCCCGCAAACTTGATTTTTTCCGGCCAGTCTGACGACGGAAACTCAAGGCTGGGAAGACACATCTGAAGTACCGTATTGTGGCAGATTGTTGAAGCATCCCAGAATGGATGTTGGATGTTAGCCGAAAGGTCATCGTACAGGGATTCGACATCTTTGGAGCAACCCATCATCCCCAATACCCATCTCGCTCGCTCTTCGGCAGCACTGTTCCAATGTCCTTGAACAGTTTGCATGTTCCTTCTTCTTCCCTCTTCACTGTTGTCGAAAGGCAATCCTGATCCCCAAGGTGGCCTTTCAGGGCTGGTCCAAAAGGTTGGCACAACCCCGATTCCGATTGTTTTGATCTTCTCTCCCTCATCAAAGCCTTCCGGCAGATCAGTCTCCAACTGCAGAGCCAGTGTCCCCGAGAAGCATGTATCAGACAAGATAATGATCTGACATCCGGGTTGTCGCCTGCGAATGGCCGCAAGAGCGAACCTCAACGATTCCAGACCGCTGGGTAAAAGTGAAACAAAGCCCCCATCTAGAGACGCAGCAAGACGTGATGTTGCATTTGAGGCGTGGGCGATGTCTGGCCAGCGGGCTGGGTCGTCAAGTGTTCCCCAAAGTCCGATAATAGGACTGAACTGAGCGCCTGCTGCCTGAATCGTCGCTTGCCACTTCTTGGTTCCTAAAATAGTGACGTCGAAGCCGTTGTCGTTGAGATGCTTGCCAATTTGGAGTGCTGGCCGCATATGCCCCTCTCGTGGAGGTACAGCATAGAGGATAAGTGGCTTTGCCATCGCGTTGGCTTCGACCATCGTCGTGATAGGGTGATTGTTTTTCAGCTTTTACACTTGCGTGGCCATGGAAAAGGCGGAAACTAACATGCTCTGTAATAAGTGAAAGACAAGACGAACTGTTTAGATGGATCCGTTGACAAGCTTTGAGCAGTGACTGCTTGACAAATGGTAGACAAGGGACCCTGATTCATTCTTCAAATTGCACCCTGATAAGAAGGCGCTTGGACGAACCACCGGACTTTTCAGGATTACTGGGATTGATGTTCAGCGAGTCAGGCACAGCGCGACGGCCATTATCATGTAAAGACCATATGAGATAGGTACTACGAAGTATAACATTCATCGAGTAAGGCAACTGAAGCTAAGGGCCTCTCTTTTGCTCATCAACCTCGCTGCTGAGGGCAGATTTGGCTGTCAACTTAATGTTTTCTTCAGTTGTTGTTGAGCATGCTTCTCTCTTGCAGTATTGATCCTGTGGCCGACACGCGGGACCTCAGGGATGTTCCTAGTTGATTTCAATTGATTTGGAGCTTAAGCTTCGTGGGGAATTTCTCGTTGCGAAGTCCTCGCTTGCCTGACTCATGTAAGAAGATAAGTTGATAGATAAGAACTGAGAGCATTCGTGTTTCCATTGGCTTCTGTTTCGGCAAACCTTCTTAGCAGGCGCCAGATGTTATGGACTTGAAATTGGTGGTATCATGCGCCACGCATTTACCCGGACTATGGACGGTTTCTTGATGGTATGATCAGTTTGTAGGACTTTCTTGAGTCTGGCCACCATGCATGTCATTGACTACCCTTCGGCGAACTCGAAGCTGTCGGTATCTGAACCCAAAAAGTTTTTCGCCAGCAACGAAAAAGTCCAACTCTGGAACGAGGTACCGACTAACAATATAAGGTATCTGGTCATGTCGCTAGCAACAGCTGGCTACCCGTTCTCTAGAAAACCATAGATGATGAAAGTACCCTGTTCCCCCAATACTGGTACGTTTCTTCTATGCAGAGGCCAAGACGCTGAACGCGGGCGTCAGGTAGCACGAGGTTGAAAGGTTCGGATACACGCCCGCAGGTAGCCTCTCTTCGTCGCAATTAGGCTTTCGTCATCTGGGGATGACCATGTACCGCCTCTTCAACCTGGTCTGAACCATCTTTTCATTGCCTCATAGCCGCTTCCTACGTTTCCTTCACGGGGCCAAATATATCAGAGCTTTTCCTCCTGCATTAGGTCTCAATAAACTTATTCCATCTCGCATTCAAACAAAGATGAAATTTCCACACGCATTGAGGCTGACTGAATAACGAAACTTGCCTTATCGGCCATCCCACTGCCAATATCTGGCCCCTCACGACTACAAAACGACCATGCCTTGCCCCGCGCCATTCGATGCGATATGTCGAACGTAGAGGGGGCAGCCCCGCCACCAGAAGGCGTAGTGCCCAACTTGCAGCATCCGAAAGACGTTTTGCACACTATTAATCTTGTGTCGCAAATCCTCTCAATCACGTCGGTCAGTTTGTTCATGATGCTACGCATCTACGCCAAAGCATTCATCGCACCACCGTTCCACTGTGAGGATTGTAAGCGCTGTTATCGCTAATTGTTTATATCGCGACAGTTTGCTCACACTTCATAGGGGTGGCTGTACTGGCGTGGGTAAGAGACGCGACAACCTACTTTGTCTAATGAAGGTATTGATTCACGAGTAGGTCCTATCGCTTGGGTACAGCACCACAGCACTCGTGAGTAAGTAGTTCCAATCGAGCAACGGAACATTTCTAAGCTAACTCTTGCAATGTAAGTGTATCGTTATGGTGGCGGATACCACGTCTACGATATCTCAAAAGCAGACTTTGTAGGCTTTTTGAAGGTAAAGTCACGTCTCACTACGTGACGCGGGCTTATGTTAACATCCTCTCTGGGATTGTATGCCGACACCCTTGTGTACGGGCCAAACTCATATTTTACGAAGCTCGCCCTTCTCTTGATGGTCATTAGGGTCTTTAGACTACACAAGAAAACGAAAATCGGGGTATACGTTACAATCGCCTTCATGACTGGATATTACGCCCCTGTTTTCTTCATCAAAACGCTTATTTGTCGACCCGTTGAGGGGTTTTGGGATTCAACAGTTCCGGCTGCTTGCTTCAATCAGCGTGCAATATTCGTGTCTGACACCGTTATCAGTGCTATCACCGACTTGGTTGTTCTCTGTCTACCGATACCTGTTGCAGTGACCCTCCGGATGTCATGGAATAGACGACTGAAAGTGATCGTTATGCTTAGCGCCGGAGGCATCGCTACAGCAGCCAGTATTGTCCGGATGGTTATCGTGATTTGGCTACAAGAATCAAAGGATGAATCGGTGGACTTCATCCGCTTCAACCTTCTCGGGTATGTAGGTCAAACTCCTACTTCGAGCTTTGACAACACCGCCATGAAGACTGACCTGAGAGCCAGCACCGCGGAAATAAGCATAGGGATGATCTGTTCATGCTTTCCTGCCGTCAACATTCTCCTCATACATGGCTTCGACTGCTCGCAGGATTCGAGTCGCAACACCGGCGGCAGCAGCAAAAAGATCATCGAGCTCAAGTTTCTCAGGGGAAGTAAGCTACGGACTCAGGAAATGACAGTGATGCAGGTCGCGCCCGTGGATGCGCCTCAGCAGCCTCCTCAGCAGCCTCCTCAGCAGCCTCCTCAGCAGCAGGGAGAGGATTACATATTCCCTATCGAGCGTTTAAGCCGGCTTCCGCCATCTTTACAGCAAAGTGTAGATACGGACACATGGCGTGATGAGTGGAGTTCAAAATTGGTCTCTTCACCCTTCTCAGACCCTGGTGCTCCGGACTGGGCTCGAAAGGGAGCTGACGGTTGACTGGGATAAAGGATATACGGGTACCTAGACTTGAGGGATTGAGACTTCATTCGAGCAGGCGACTCGACTCAAACGATACGATTAATGCAGCATAATAGGGAGGATTTGCTCAAAACCCACGACGAAAAACTGCCCAGTGATTGAAACTGCTTCATCAAATAACAAATGTTAATACTTGCCGATTATGTAACTTTCGCTTTGGTGGCTTCAGGCTTGGTCAATGACAAATGGCTCCAGAGATAATTTTTCCTTAGTTTCAACCCTATCGTATTCAATCTTTTTTCCCCATGAACGGCTAACTGATGCCGCAGAAAATTTAGTAGACGAGGGTGTCGGGGATGATGTGATCGATAAATATGCGTGTGTTAGACTTCGCAGGGCCATGACTTAGGTTAGGACGGCCGGCGGTGGCGCGTGTGCTCATTGGCGCGGGTTCAAGAGAGTTGCGTGTGAAACCGTTACTGAAGGGCGGGGAGATTAAGAGTGTGACAAATGAAAACCAGGCTGTAGGGAGCAGTGATCAGTGGACAGCATTATTCGTAAAAATAAATCTGAAGCATGGTTCGAACATGGTTGCCCTCACATCTGCAGAATGAACCACTATCACCAATGAGACGACGTTTACAAGTGCCGGTCGTTTTCTTATCCGACGTGGCAGGGCGCAGGACGGTTCGCGCCTCTTCCTCTCGCTCTCGCTCTCGCTTCTTGATTAAAGGTACTCTGCGCTCTATGATCTAAACCCGTTTACATCCAGCGACAGCTCGAAAGCTAAGCAACGCTGATACTTATTCCCTTGGGAGGCAACTGATGCTTCACTGTTCAAGTCTCTTATGTGAAACTCTGGCAGCCTGTATCGTTGGTTGGAACGACATCGAAGCTTACGAGGCCCGCCCAGCCATTTCCGCCACTTCAGCGAACTAGTTAAAACGCCGCTCAGACCAGAAAATACTGGCCGATAAGGTCCTCCATAGTGAACCATTGGACCTAGATGTTGACAGCACCAGATTTATGTCAGTCAACCCGGCCCGGAATGTGATAATCCCATGAGGTGCGATTTGGTCTTTGTTGCGTTCGCTGAAAAGCCGAGATTAAAAGCCCTATCATACAGGTAAGGAGACGAATGTATCAGAAAAACCATCACTCTCAATGAATGCGAGTTCCTCGTCGGGAAGAGCCTTTACGACGCACTTCACTATTTCCTTGCTGAGAGCAATTGTAACCTCCTGTGGGTCAATGCCATCTGTGTCGACCAAAAGAGCACCTCGGAGCGCAATCAGCAAGTAGCCATAATAAGCCATACACATTTTCGCGCACAGACTGTCATCGTGTGGCTTGGAAGCATGTAATAAATATATCAGAAAAACACCTTGAAACCCGTTTTGCTCCAGAAGACTTCGACTTTGATGTAATGAAGCCGTCTATTACCGAGAGCACCCAGTCAACGGAGTCAGCCGAATTAGAAATCAGCGCGAGATGGCCCATTTGTTGATGAGCGACGATTATTGGAGCCGGAATCCGGATTATGCAAGAGATTGGACTTGTAAAAGCAGAAATGTGTTTGCTTTGGCAGCATGGCAATGAGTCCTTCTTATCAGGGTGCAATTTGAAGAATGAACCAGGGTCCCTTGTCTACCATTTGTCAAGCAGTCACCGCTCAAAGCTTGTCTGGGTGTTGCCGCAGGCCAAGCACAGCTTGGTGACTTTGTGTGTTGAATAGGAGGCACCAAGATGGCTATTGCCGTGCGGCTGAGGAAACCCTTTGATGGTCGCCACAAGCCTTTCGTCACGTCCCAAGCTGTCGGAAAGGCAATGGCAGCTGAAGACGTAGTTAGCTCAAATTGCAATCATACGCGTAGACTGGAGTTGTCGACGAACGGGGAACCTGTTCCCCAGAAGGTTTAATGGCCATCAATATACGTACACGAGGATCATGGCTTCGATGAGTAAAGAACTACAACGGCTATACTCAATGCGACTGCTACTGGTCTGAACAGCGATGCAGCGAATATCACAACACCTATCGATTTCCTACTCTTCATCATCCATGGCCTCGTCGTCATCGTCGGATCCGCCGCCCTTCTCAATCTCCTCTGGCTAAAGTGAGGTCAGTCACAGGATTTCCGTTTCCGAGAGTTGATGGAGGGGGGGCATCATACGCTACGTCCGCCGTGCGTGTTCTGAAGCTCCGACATCCCATACACAACATCGGGGAGCTCAAAGGTTTTAGGCGCCGTGATGATCCCAAACTCAACCAAGCCATCGAAATAGTTGCCCCACCAGCTGCGTCCGAAAAATCCGACGATGCGTTCATCTGCTTGTGATTCTGTTACGGTATTCCTGGTTAGTTCGCCATCAGGGTGTGAACTGGGAAGGGGTGTCATGTCACTTACCCAAAGACAACGTTTCGGGATCGTCATCACCTCCGGATAGGGCACCACCTGATTCACCGTTGCTCAAGTGAATCTTCATACCTCTCAGAATGTCGTCCTCCCTCGACACCTCAATCCTGACAATCTCCTGACCCTTCGGAATCCGAACCTCCTCGGAGGCATGGCCGCCAAAGTGATGCTCCCCGCCGCCCCATTTCGCAACTCTCGGGCCGCAGTTGACGCGCGTTCCGTCGTGGAAATGTACGTACGCACCATCGAGAATACACCCAGTTCTTACGTCGACGCTCGATGCGTGCACGACGTTGCCATCCTCCTTACGCCGTGTGAGAAGCGTCGCCCATGTCCAGAATTTGTCTTGGTCGTCTTCGTCTGATTCCTCGAGCTCTTTGCTTGTCACGGAGCGCTTTTGCAAAAGAATGTCAGAGTTGGGGACGCGGATGTATGCCGTCGAGGTGAACAAGCGCCACGCATCGCGGACCGTCTTGGTCTTGCCATTCATACCAAGGACGGAGATCTTGAGATCCCCTCCTCGGGAGAAGCGGTCCTCGAGAGACTTGAGGCTGTAGAAGACCTTTTCAGAAGGGTTGGCGACGGAGGGTTGAGGCTCGGCCTCCTCATTGAAGTCGATGCGTGCAACCCGTGCGGCGCAGGAAATCTCAAGGCCAGCGTCCTCAGTTTCGAGGTTGACTGGGGAAACAGCCGGGGCGCTTGAACGGGCGGCAGCGGAGAGTTTGGCGTCACAGGGTAGCCAGAAGTGGTCGAGTAATCTGAAAGACAGGGCATCCCGCAGGTCCCATCGTGCGTTGTTCTCCGTTTCCTCGTCCACGACAGAAAGGCCCTCCTGGTGGTTGCTTTGAGAGTATGCCGTTTTAGCGAGAAAGTTGCGCGGCCAGTGTCGAGAGTAGCCACGGGCCATGATACCGGTCGTGTGCGGGGCACCGAAAGCGTGGCCGACTTCGTGAAGAAATGCGCCTTGGCCGACGGAGCAGGCTTCCCAGAAAGTTCCGCATTCGCCGTTGTCGTTCCCGACAGTGGCCCCTGGCGACCGGACGTCGAGCAGGCAGTCCGTTACCTCCTCCAGGAAACGAGGCCAAGAGTACGCCAAGTGGCTACCCATCATGCCTAGAGAGACGCCAGAGGAGTTGTGGCAGCCCAAGGCCGCGTGGCCCAGGATGAGTTTCTTGCTGACCGAAAAGTGCGAGTCGAGAATCATGCCAGCAACAACGGGACGAGACGAAGAGTCGAACGGCAACCCATACGCCGCGAGAGCGTCCAGGAAGTAGTCGAAGAGCTTATCCCTCGACCCGGCCGACTCGTTCTGTTGCGCGACCTCGGCGTCGCGGATCTGCGCGGTCGTCTTGTCGGATCTGATGACGTGAACCTTTGCAGACGCGCGCATTGCCCCGGTCTCGAAGAGGGCGGCCTCATGCAGGCCGTTGAGGAACTCGCGGCTCGTCGTGTCGGCGGTCCATTCCTCCTCCAGCCTGAACGAGCGACGGCCGAGCCCCTTCATCCGCATGTCCTCGGCTGTGAGGGCTTGCCACATGTAGGCCGACATGCGGAGCTTGGCGATGGCGGCGTCGAGGGAGGAGTGCGCCGAGGAGACGCGGCCGTGCTTCGCAGGCGGACAGTCGATGAGCAGAGGAGAGTCCTTTGCCACCATGATGGCGAGGTGGAGAGGGGGCGATTGGATGAGGGGAATGTAGGTCAAGTTGAGCTCGTGGACAGTCTCGTCCGTGCCTGAGAAGCGGGTTATGACCAGAGTGTTGTGTCCGGGAGAAAGCATGGCAATGATCTTGATTCTGTTGTCTGCGACGGGCCAAGACTGAGTGGGAAATGTGTTGCTGGTGCCATCGTGGGCGTCTACGGTTGCGAAGGCATCAGCAGCTTCGCT
The DNA here is from genome assembly GCA_001625285.1 of Colletotrichum incanum. Classification (NCBI taxonomy): domain Eukaryota; kingdom Fungi; phylum Ascomycota; class Sordariomycetes; order Glomerellales; family Glomerellaceae; genus Colletotrichum; species Colletotrichum incanum. Next base: position 20,922 of record LFIW01000787.1, read on the forward strand.
GCCAACGGTGTAAGTTCCCTTCACGATAATGCATCGCTAGGCAAAGGGGGTAAATCAGTGGACTGCGGGTAGCGGCAGGGGAAATTCTGCGTGTACCTGGTGCACGGTTTCGCCGTCCTCGAAGTTCTCAATCTTGAGAGACATGCTGGATTCGATCTGCTCAACAGGAGGCATCTGAGCGATTGAGTGTTGTTCCTGGCTTTCTGTCTTGTCGTAGCGAATGTACATGCTCTCGTAGTGTCGGAGAGTGTAAGTTACGATGTATTATTGACGATAGTGGTAACTCAAACGAGCGTGTGAAGGCTGAAATCGTACGGGCAGAATGCGGTGAGAAGAGGAGACACCATCATGATTGCTGAGGGCTTCATCTCATATTTATGTCCAGAACCTGGACTCTATTCCGGCTTTTGCTTGAGTGAGCTGATGCTCTCACCAACGCAGGGTGCGGTTAGGCAGTCTGGGCACTGATTGGCCCGCCGTCCAGCACGAGCCGGGTCTGCCTAAACCTGCCCGGCCCCAAACCCCACCTTTTCAGGTACCCCATGGAATAGATTCCAGGCAGCACAGCGTTCGGAGCCTCGCAAACATGCCGAAGAGTCTATCAAAAGACCATTAGCAGGAGGTAGTATCATCGAAAGAATGTACCCATTGCGTGGAAGTCTGTCTACGAAACGCCCCTTTGAAGCAAAACTGGGTATCTTCATCCATCGCATGCTCAATCGAAAACCGCTTTTATCATAAAACCATTTGCGAAGACAAGACTCCGCGCGATAACGCTCAGAGTACAACTGGAGACAATGTTCGCCCGTGCTTTTCCTTCACGGAAGATCTTCCTAATGACTGAAATACGAATCTTCAACGCCAAATTTAATGGACTGGCTCGCTCTTAACGGCCGATCGGTCTTCGCCGCCACAAAGCTGAGCAGCCAGCAGATCATCCAAATCAGCTCCATCCCCATTGGCAAAAGGATCACCCTGGTCGTTGGATGCGCTTACAGCCCCAGGACCGTCACTGCATTCGGAACGGGCGAACCACTGACCTGTCTTCTCCAGGATGGGACACATCTCGGCCCGAAGCAAACGCTCGGCGCGAGGAAGACCAGTGTGCTTGACGTTGTTATCGATACCCACAATGACGGCCAAATAGTCCCGCGCAAGCAAGTTGTAGATGTCTTGGACTTGCTGGGCCATCTCGTCCTCGACTCGCTTGCACAATGTCTGAAGCTGCTCCTTGACGCTGTCGGTGGAGTGACGGAACATGGTATGGCGGGAGCTCTCGACGTGATTGACCATGTGATTCTTCATCCGCGCGTAGGAGCCAGGACCTGTGCCATTACATGTCAGTTGGTTCAGGACAGGCAAGGGCTGGGGGCAGAACTCACCACTCTCCGCGACACAGATATCGTACGCCGGCTGCATGTCCTCCTGGATGACTGGGTGAAAGCCACGGCTAGCCTCACGCTGTAGTTCTTGGACAACCGTGTGGAGCATCGCGGGAATCTCCTTCAAGCGACTTATATGTGTTCGCAGCTGGTTGCTCAACATATTGATACCAGCGTAATTGCTGCCGCGCTCCTGTGAATGGGAGATAGCGTTGCTGTGAAACTTTTCCAGCAATAAACGAGCGCTCATGGCGAAACCTTCAAGAGCCTGTGGAAGGCGACGCTGAAAAGCCCGCTCCCATCCACTGGCGAGCTGTCGAGAGATGGGTTCCAACAGCTCTGCGTTGAAGTCGCGATGGCCAGAGGCGCCAGCGTATACACCAGACCGGCGACAGGTTGCCTTATAGGTGGCCCAGAACATACCGCCTTCGCTGCGATGTGCTCCCCAGCCCGACGCCGTGGGGACGGCAGCATCTGATGCAGTCGGGATCGTCTGGTCGAAGACGTCATAAATGCTCTCGGACAGTGCATTTTGAACTGCAGCGACACACTCGTCGACTGCCTTGGCGAAGTCCTGATGAGAAGTTAGCGAATGCTCGGCCTTATGAAACAGCGACGAACAAACCTTGTCTAGGGCAGACAACTGGGCTCTGAGGCTTGTCTCCCCATTCCACTTGTCTTGGCTGCCCAACTGAGACCGAGATCCATCATTGGCAGCCCACATCTTCATCGAGTTAAGCAACTGTCTCAGGTCGTTGAGAAAACGACGGCAATTGGCTGCCCGACTGCCCTCTGTGAGTTTCTTCGCATGGTGCTGAAGCTGGGGAATCTCAGTTTCGTCAACATCATGGAAGCCGTCGTTGTTGAAATCGTCCCTCTGTAGTCTGCCTCGCATCTTCTGATAGGCGCGACTACTGACACAGAACACCGGGAGGTTTCGAGCAACCTCGTCGTAGTCGCGAATGTCCTCGTCGGGATTAAATGTCTGTTCGTCTTCTTCAATAGCAGCCTCTTGGTCCAGCCTGTGGCAGTTAGCAAATGCAGTCAGTAGGACCTAGGCGCGCACAACATACTCCTTGATGCCCATGGCAAAATCTCGTTGGATCGCACCCTTTGAATATTCATTTCGACCTTGAATGCAGATAGACTTGACCTTGCCCAGCAATCGCTCCTCTTCTGACTGAACCTTCTTTATCTCTTCTCGAATGCCCGAGAGCTTTGCATCCACTTCCTTGCGGTTCTGGCGGATCTCTTTCCTCAGATTCTTGAGCACAGCCAGTTTCTCCTGGATCTTATCCTCGGACAACGGCTGTCGATTCTCGTTGTCGGGGTTGTTTTCCTTATCACTATCCGAGTTGAGATCCGAATCGTCCGAACTATCGTCAGAATCAGGCGATCTGCGGTTCTTGCGGCTCTTGAACGAAGATGATCCTCGCTTGCGCTTCTTGCTCTTCTCCAAGGGAGCGTAAACAGTCTTGCCGTCCGCATATTGGGCTGCGAGTTCGTCCCACTTCTCCCAGTCGTTCTCGGTCTGCTCAAGACAGTCAATGAGATCCGACTTTTCGTCCCTAGCGCTGCTGAGCGCCTGCTTAAGGCCTTGAAGCTTGCGTCGAAAGCATTCAATCTTAGCCCAGGATTCGGATATGTCAGATTCGATGCCAAGGCTTTCAGCAGCCTCGGTAACTGAGATGTCGTCTGTCTTGGAGCAGATGAACGTGACAGCGGAGTAAATGCCGTCGTATTTGAGCTGGCGCCTGAAAGAGTCGCCCAGTAAGGACTTGGCAGTCTTATCGTCGACTGCACGGTTGATGGGAGCGACGATCCAAAGACCGGTGCAAGTCTTCATGTAGTTTTGGGCCACAGCGGCTCGGGCAGCGTTGGAGTCTTGAACACCGGGCAGATCAACGACGACAGCACCAGTGGAGAGGGCATTGGCTTTGGTGAAGATGCGGACGACTTTAATCAGCGGCCAGAACTCCATGTACACATCCTTCTTGGCGTACGGATTCTTCTCCTTGCTGTCGACATAGCGCTGCATGCTAGCATACAGGTCCTTGGCTGTAGTCGCTTTGAGCTTTTTGACAGTGCCAAGAACGCGGGCAACCGCGGGCTCGTGGGCCAGTCGCTCAGGGCTGCTCTCGGCAATCATCTCTCTCGTTTTGGAAGGGTAAACAGACTTGATCTTGGCGTACGCGATGCCTGCCTCGCTGTCTTCGTTGGTGCACTCGCGCGAGATGTTGCCACTGTCGTCGAAGAGGTCCGTGAAGAGAGTCTTGAGCTCCTTGATCCAGTCCTCAAGCGAGATGAACTCGATTTCGGAGCGGTACAGCTCCTCGGGGTCCTGGGAGTGGTTATAGGAAATCTCGGTCGGAGAAGCGGTACAAGCGCGCAGGCAATTGGTCGGAAGAAGACGCTCCTCGTCGAGCAAGGCGTTGATGATGGAACTTTTGCCGGCTCCCGTGTTGCCAACGACGCCTACAATAGTCTTGGGTGGCTGAGAGCGGGCCTGGATATCGTTGATTGCCTTCAGCCACGTGAGGCCTTGGGTCTCCGGAAGAGAAGCCGCGAGACCGAGAGGGAGCTTGAGATTTTCGAGGAGCTCCATGCCAATCTTGACGCCTTCCTCGAGAATTTCAGGCGATGTCTCTTTGGTCCACTGCTCGAGGAGGTCAACTTCCTGTCCCCGAGGCCCCTCCTCCTCGGGTTCTTGGGCAAAGGCAAGCACTGGGCCCGACACCGGGGCGGAGGCATTGTGAGCTGGAATAGCAGAGTCCATGGAGTCATGGGATTGCTCTTGCTTGATCTCATGCTTGATCTGACCAGAATCCGGCTCAGCTTTGATTCGACGGAGCGGCGTGTCGGCTAAAAGAGTGGCCGCCGACGACGGAGCTGCAACATGGGGAGAAGCAACCGATCCTCGAGTTGACTGCTGCAACGTGATTTCGGGTGTCATGGGTAGGGTCGTCAGGCTGTCCTCCGGGTGCTCGGCCTCGATGCCTTCCATCTTGATTGGAGACATCGTGAGGTTGGGGGTCGGGGACGTGAGGTGTAAGCCGAGGTGTGACTAAGCCGAGTAGGGCGGCACGTGAGTTGCGATCTAGCAAGACAATGAACCGTGAAACCGGGTTGCGGCTGACGTTGGACCCATCGGCAGTGAGGCCGGATCAGATCGTGGTGAGTCGCGTCCGCTGGCTAGCTTTTATCAGTGTGACGGGATGAAATAAGCTTGGCCGAAGTTGCGGCCTAGAGACGCCAGGATTGTATCAACGAGAAAGGTCGAAAGGACAGAACAGTGGTAGCAAATAGCAGAATGAGGGTATTTCTAGGCAGACTCAAAATCTCAGTGGGTAAGACACCATGAGCAGGCAAAAGGCGTCGACGAACTGGATCAATCGTTGGTGACGTCGATGGTGATTCTTCGTGAGACGCGCCGGGACAGTAGGTAATTCCTAGTCTTCGCGTCTGGGCGGGGCAGAGAACACCACAGGCATCATATTGGACGAGGAAGACAGTGGTACGTATCCCTGCAATGTGCATCCCTGCAACCTCCTGCAGCAGGAAAGGAGCTCACCCCTTTGTTCCTTCCCCCACGAACGGTCGGCAATTGATAGTCACGTGGCGAGGGTGGCTTGGCACGTTTACTAATCGCTTTGATTGGTCACCAGCCGACGATGAATATCTCGATCTTTTGAGATAAGATTGTACTTAGAAAGATACCGCAAATTGTCGATGGCAATGATAGAGTGGCATCCTCAAGCCTGGGCCGTTATGGGTCTAAACTCTTCTCTATATACTTCTAACCTAGGCCACATGGTCATTCAGAATAAAAAGGCAGCATGTCACTGTCGCTACGAACTACTTCACCTTAGACAGGGCCTCCTCATCCGCTGCTATCTCGGGAAATGAATACGAAGAGTTGACATATGCTTGCTTGGGGGGCTGAGTGGAATATTGTAATGCTCCACAAGTTCTCAGTCAGTTATCTTGGCATGAACTTTGGCGTTGACATTGATTCCCGTGCTCTGAGAATGCTTCTACAGGGACTTTGGTCCAATCGTTAACAGTCAGCATGCAAAATCGACAAATTGAAATACACCATCTCCGATATTCATAGTAAGCTTGCCGGTACATGCTGGCTGTATGCATTTTGAGTTTCGGAAGCTCGCAGCAAACAATAATACAAAAAGCACAGATACAACTAATACATATCAAGCTTCTCCTCCACTGCCAAGCAGCTCGCCAAGCGGGTATCTCACGTAGACTGTCTAACAGGAGTGGTCTCAGAGCACAACGGCTTCCCTGTTTTACGCCTCGGATGGTCTGGACCGCCTCTGTGCCTACGCCTTTCTCAATCACGCCCCCATGGCAAGCAGGCTTCCTTCTCGGTTTCTGCGTGATTTGGTCAGCCAAGGGTTCAGTCAATAGATGAACGGACCAGGTGGCTATTCACCTCTTGCATCTAGCACGTGCAGCCGACAACAGCAACTTCGCAGCAGCATCCGTCGCCGCAGGTCCGAGGCTGGTTGGCAGGACACGACTTGCCGTTCCAGACAGAGCAGCTGTTGGCAGAAACACCGTTGACGGCCATTAGGGCGGCAACAGCAATGTAGACGGTCTTGAGGCCAATCTGCATTTTCGTGTCTGTAAGGTCACTTGATTTGGCCGTGTCTTTTTGTGTGTATGACAGGAGTGTGTAAAATCACTGAGGAAAGATGCAACTGAGACGAGTGATCACCATGGCATTAGAGCGGAAATATAGTCTGCTTTTTATATGTATTCAAAAAAGCTGAGACCCCCTTAAAAGGGGAGCAACAGTGACCGAAATCTTTTCTGAATAGAACACGGTTTTTAGTATCTGTGATTATTAATCGTAAGTCGACCGAAATCTCTTCTGAATATAACACGGTCTTGAGTATCTGTGATTATTAATTGTAAGTAAATGGTGGGCCTTGGTAACGCTGTAATCTTTAGAGGGAGTTAATTTAGATGTTACGGATCATTTGTTGCAGTGACGACAATGAAACTTCGGTGAGCTCGGTGAGTCTCGGTGTGACACAGCGTCTGACTCGTAACCTACCCAATCTGTTGTCCGTACAAATGCGACCTGCGGACATCCTCACGATCTCATCGTTTTTCCGTTCCGCCGGGAGATTATAACCAGTTGAAGACAGATTGTCTGAGACATTGGGAAGTATCATCGCCCTCACTCACCGAGATACCGCGCTCCACCGCCCCTCACATTCCAATCATAACACCGCACTCCTTCGACGACACCTTACTCTCTTTCTCTCTTTCTCAATTTACCCCAACCCACCATCACCCATAATCAGCAATGGGCTTCATCGGCGCCACCGCAACGGGCCTCATGGCCGGCCTGCACGGCTACATTCTCGTGCTCGAGATGTTCCTCTGGACGTCGCCGCGCGGCCGCAAGGCCTTCAAGCTGACGGCCGACTTTGCCGAGAAGACCAAGACACTAGCTGCTAACCAGGGCCTGTACAACGGCTTCCTCGCCGCGGGCCTCGTCTGGGGCCTCGCTCATCCCGTCCCCGAGTTCGCCCGGCAGATCCGCCTCTTCTTCCTCGGCTGCATCGTCGCCGCCGGCGCGTACGGTGGCGCCACGGCGAACCCGCGCATCTTCTTCATCCAGGCTATCCCGGCTCTGGCTTCCATCGGCGCCGTGCTGTCGGGTTACTGAGTCCGGAATTCCAAAATTGAGGCGAGTCTGGGTGTGGCATGCGCCCGGGGTTGGAGGGTGGGTAAGGTTCTAGGATGGTAGTTTGATCGGGTACAGAGTATGTTTGGGCGCTACGCTGGTGCGCACATAACTGATTACTGGCTGGTAAAGGGATCTGGCCTTGAATGCTTGTCTGTTGTTATGCCTAGCGATGGGTGTGTATAGAAAGCGAAGGCTGTTTGGTACATTCAGAACATGGAGTGGATCTGTCCCTAATGAATATCAGTGGGACTCCTAGCTCGTTTGCCCATTGCCATCATAATTCCTGCTTATCTCCCCGCTTCAATCTCTCCACGGCTCTTAGCTCCTCCTGGAACTTCGCCTGCCTATCCGTTCTCTCCTGTCTAACCCGCGATTCCTCCCGGAACGCCTCCATCTCCTGCAGGTGATCCTTCTCAGTGTACTCCTTTACCGGCTCGTCCAGGTTGACCCAGTCGTAAGGGATATGCTCTGTGATCAGATCACGATACACGGGTTTGAACATGGGGTTCCCAGCCAGCTTGCTTCCCAACACTTTCCGTCCGGCTTGCACGATGCCATCGTTGAAGATCGTCTCCCAAGCGCTGCGGGTTATCTCAGGCTCCTTTTGGATCGGGAACCAAGCCATGGGCTTGGGTGGGTGGTCCTTGAGGTAAGACACAGCACGGTCTCTGCGCTTCCGGTAGGCTCTGTACTTCATATCTGCGGCCATCTTTTGCTCACTCGTCATGTCCAGATTGGTGGCATCAGCGTTTTGACCAGGGCCAGAGGCGTGCCCGCTGACAAGCGGAGGTAGAGAGGTGGTGTCGAACCGAGCCTCCCACCGATCTGGTTTGTCGTTGGCAGAAGCAAGCGTGGACCAATGGTGGTGTAGTCTCTCGGTGCGCACATGTAAGTCGTGCGGCTCTTCCGGGATGGGGCTGTGATAACCGCCGCGATTGGCAATGGCCATGATTGTCTTGTCGACGCCGGTCTCCTGGATCACAAGCCAGGTGAGATCTGTCCTGGTCTCGAGGCTGCGCAGCATCGCTGAGTACATGTCGTGGTCATCGTCCGGCAGAGATGTTGGCAGCATGCCGTCTCGCAGCGTGTCCCCGATAAGAAGCACCTCCCGAATGGTTTTGTGGACAGCCGGGTCCGGAGGGAGGTCCCGCCAGGGGTTCGTGGCTGCGTAGTCTTCCTGGACCCCACCCGCCGATGGGTTCAGTATGAAGAGACGGATGCCGAAGAGGAGTGCGGCAAACAAGCCGAACAGTCTCACCTGTCGACTTTGCAGGATGGCGATGAAGATGCGTTTTGGGGCGTCATGGTCGGAGTAATCCGTTGGAAGCAGACCAACCCGTGGCATCTCGTCAGAGGATAGTGGAAAGCCAATTCTCCGCGATTGTTGTTAGAAGCTGATGAGATGTCGTCAAATGAGGGATGTCGTGCAGACGAAACAGCTGGGGGGACGCCCATGGTAAGACCCCAAGTTAACTTCGAGGGGTAGTCTGAGCTTTGAGATGACTAGGCGCACCAACACCAACTAGTGTCGGAGCCGGCTCGGCCGAGACAGGGGAATGTGCATCGTAATATAGAGGTCTATTTTATAGATGAGAGGGGCTTGAATGACATGAGGGCGGCAGCACGTGGAAGGAGCAGAATAATGCTGCTCAGTTGCAGTAGGGTTGAAGCTCTCAGAAGGACAGCATTCAATGTAAGGGAGACATCCTCAGTCGCCCGCTCGGGGAGCTAGCTTACTGCCGATTGGATGGGAGCCGGAGGTCTGTTCACGGAATCCTCTCAGAGTTGATCGAGTAATGTGTAGACTAACAGAGTACAGAATATTACCAGGTGGCCGACTCAACCCACGAGCATGACGTTCAGGTCGCATGGAGAAGGCAAGGTAATTCGTATATGAGGGAAACCTACGTCTTGTTTGTGTGTGTGATCGTCCTCCCTTGTGCCGTCTCCCTAGGCGAGGACAGACCGAACTTTAGAACGGACTGCCATTCAGACTGTAAAGGCCGTTGGGTAGCATGAAACAAGGCAAAATGCTAAACTCTCCTTTGAACTTGCTCTGAAACTTTTGGCTAATGAGGATTGACGGTGGAGAAGAGGGATGCGAGTCGTGGTTGAGCGAGACCGAGACTGGTTTGCGCAAGACATGAGATGAGATGAGATGGGGACGGCAGACGACATGCGTGCATGGGCATGAGCGAACAAACATGAAAGTGTGAGAGCGGAACGGAATGCAGATGATCAGGGGGACAGATGTCGTGGATGTTCGTTCTATTGTGGCTTTCCACCGCTCGCATGATGCCGCATCTGGCATTTATCTTCGTCTCACTGTGCTGTGTGCTCATCCAAGTCTCCCCTGTTAGACACTGCATCAATGCCACACTGCTTTAAATAGAGTACCTGCTCCAAAGAGAAATGAGCTTAGAGATGTCCGTGGTGCGCGGAGGTCGGTGAGCTTGAGCTCGGGAGGATGACCCCTGGAAAGTTGAGCTAACTACATTTTAGCACCCGATCCAAGTGCGCATCCCAGCCCGAAAGCCCTGCAGCACAGCCCGATGGTCTTGGTCTAAATCTAAAGTTGGTGCTCCTTTTGGTCAGGTCAGAGTTGCACCGCTGTCGCCCTACGAAAAAAAAAACGTCAGGGTGGACGCCCCAGGGTGGGGTCACGTGTGACGCACGTGATGGCACCCTCGTCATAGGCCGCGATAACTGTCTCCGTGTCGGGATGCAAGACGAATAAACCGATGCGATGCGTTTAGATCAAGCAGAGACGAAAGGGAACGAGAGAGGGAGTAAAGCGAATACAGAATCTGGGGAAGGGCAGTAACGACCTCCTATAGTACATACTTACTGTAGAGTAACCACGGAAGGCGGCAAGGCAGGTACGGCCAAGTCTCAACGTCATCCGCACCTTACCTCATTTTCCCCAGTACTTCCAGCTAGAAAAACGTGTGGCCGTGACCGGATAAACCACGGCTTTTGCCCTCCCTGGCCTAGCGTGTCGTCAGTTCCCACAGTTCCTCCCTGGTCCCCACCATCGTGGGTCCCTCCGAGCTGGCAATTTTCCTTTCAAACCTTTGATTTTTTCGACGAGACAGCTCACCCTCCTCACCCACCCTCGCACGACGAACCGCATACGCTCGCGAACCGACCTCTCGGTATCTCGATCAATCCATCGTTTAGCAAGTCTGACATCAGCTATCTGTATCACGCATCACTCCCACGTGTATCATCTACAAACCAAAGTCGCGCGCGACAACCCTACAGCCAATCTCCCGCCCCCAATTCCAGAATCCCTTTCGTGCCTTGTCCACGAGAGACCGATCAGCAAATCCCGAACTAAAAAAAAACCCACCACACCTGCGCGTTGCTTGCACCCCCCAACTCTTGCTCAACGCCAAACACCTACTTTGCGCATCACCAGTCATGCCTTCCAATCTACCATCGAGCTTTGCCTCGGCCGCTGCCGGCCAAAACTCCAGCCGTGACGCGAGAAGCGGTCGGCACGACGGACGCGGAGTTGGCAGCGGGGAATGGTCAGTAGCCTTCTGTCTTTCGTCCACGGCCCATTCGCAATTTTGCCGTGTGGTTAGCCCCCTCCCCTCGTCGCGTGTGGGATGGAGAGTTGCTTCACTGTTGCACCTACGTTGCTACGGTGGTGGCGACATCAGTTGAACCCTCGTGGCTTCTGTTTCCTGTGTCTTGCCACGCGACCGCATCACCGCCAAAACCTATTGCCCGCCGGCCCGACGATCTATAATCGAACATGTCGCTAACATTACAAACAGGGCTCGACGTGACGGCAGAGCTAACGGTACCCTGACCTTCCGGCGATCCTCGACGACACCCGGCCACCCGTCCCAACCCGCAGCCTCTTCCGAAAATTCTTTCCCTGCGACGTCCCTCGAATCCGGTGCGGCGCCTCCGACGCCCGGAGCTGCGGCGTACGACTACCCAGCGCCTTCACAGTACCAGAAGGACTCGATTCTGGGCGTGTTCAAGAACGGGGCGGCGGAAATAGATGCCACCAATGTGTTTGAATCGGGATGGACTCCAGGACAGACAAATGGAGGCGCTGGGCGGGGTTGGGGCAAGAGTAACAATAACCATAATTCTCAAGATCCCGCCGCCTGTTGGAACCCTCGGGGCGATAGTCACCCCGTCGGCGTCAATGGCTTGTCTGAAGAGGAGAAGGAGGTGCGTTGGCTAGATGGACTCAACTGCCAGGCAAGCGGGACTAATACAAGACAGGCATTCGCATCTGATGTCAACTCTCCTCTGAAGCCCCCTCTTCAGAAACAGGAGGGGAATCAAGCGCCCGGGCCAAATGGACGGAAGGCTTCTCTGTCGCATGGTAGTGCTGCAGGATACGGATTGGCATCGCCGTCGTCTGCCTCCAGACCTGGAACCCGACGCCGAGAGACGACGGATTCCAACCCTTTCGGCAGCGGTCCGCTTGCCTCTCCAAGTGCGGCACGATTCGCCCGCGGCGATGAGGCGTTTTTGTTCGGTCGGAAGAACAACGACGTCAAAGAGCAGGACCCTGGTGAGGAGGAAGGAGCTGGACAGTCGCAGAACCAGGCGCAGACCAAGGCACCCTTTGGAAACCTGACGCGTAGTAACACGACTGGCAATCCTAGTATGGGTGCTAACATCAGCTCTCTCTGGGGAGCCTCCTCTCAACCCTCTGCGGCCGGTAGTGGTGGTGGCGGTGGTGGCAGTAGTGGTGGTGGCATGGGCAGTTTCGGCCAGTTCGCTCTGCCGACCCCCACTTCGACGATCGGTTCAGGTAGCCGTGGTGGAAGCCGCTTCGCCAACCTCATGGCGAAGGACGGTACGGACAACCCTGCCGGCAAGACGAATGAGGCCTCCACTCCCGAAGCGACTCGATCGTGGCGTTCTCGCCCCCGAACCGACACCGACCCCTTCGGAGGCGACGACAACCTCTCCGGCAGCGCCGCACTTGGAGGTGCTCAAGACACCAGCCCTCCCCCGATCCCCAACCCCAGCAACATCGGCATGTTCGAGACACCTGTCAAGGGCTCGACTGGCGACTTTGGCATGTCTGGACTGAACCTCGGACGCCAAACCGAGAACGAGCAAGGCCCTACGAGTCCGTCCGAGACGAACCCATACCGCAGCCCTCCGGCCGAGCGTGGCGAATCCCACGATGAAGGCGGCACTGAGAAGCCCCACGGCGCGGCCGTTGGCGGCGAGCAGAATCCCGGGTTCAACACGATGTCGCGCGGCTTCCCCACCCATGCATTCGACGGCAGCGATCGCAGCCAGACCAGCAGCGCTGGCCCTAGAGGCTACGCATCTGGCTGGCCGGTCCCCATGTCTACTGGCACCCCTGACCGCGAGCGCGCCGGATTTGGTGGTGTCTTTGGCAATTCTCTTTTCAGCCCCATGGGCACTGAACTTCAGTCGCCAGGCTTGTCGGGCATTGGCGCTGGTGTCTTTGGTCCAGCCAGTGCTGGTGGCCTCGGTGGAGCCGGCACTATTGGTCGCAGCAAGTTGGGTTCACTCTTCCCTCCCGCGATGCAGGCTCAAATGCAGGGTCACGAGCAGGAGAGCTTGAGCGATTCCTTGCCTGACCTTCGCCAAGGCAACCCTCTTGGAGCTATCGGTCGGAACAATTTCAACCCAGCGCCACGAGACACTGGCAGCCCGCTTCGCAGTGGCAGGGGCGGTGTGTTTGAGGAGATGTTTCCCTCTGACCCTACCCGTTCTCACAGCGTTTTCGGCGGTTCGGATCCCTCTCACCCCGGAGCTCCTGGTGTCGGTCACCCTCAAGCGTTCACTCCCGGAGCTTCGACTGGCGCCGAGTTTGGCTCGGCCCCGGTTCGGCAGATGGTTATGCCGGACCGTATGCGCTGGGTCTACCTTGACCCCCAGGGTCATGTCCAAGGCCCCTTCAGTGGTCTCGAGATGAATGACTGGTACAAAGCCAACTTCTTCACACCTGACCTCCGCGTGAAGAAGGTGGAGGACTCCGATTTCGAGCCCCTCGGTCAACTCATTCGAAGAATCGGCAACTCGCGCGAGCCCTTCCTTGTTCCCCAAATCGGCATCGCTCATGGTCCTCCATCTCAGGCTGGACCATTCTCCCCGAGCGGCAATACTGGCGTCATTCCTCCTCTCAGTGGAGTGTTTCCAAGCTTCGGTAGAACGCTGACCGCTGAGGAGCAGAACAATTTGGAGCGTAGGAAGCAGGAGGAGCAACAGGCGATGGCTCAACAGCGCGACTTCATGATGAGGCAGCAAGCCATCACCAGACTGCAAAGTCAAGGTCCAGGTGGTGTCCCAGGTTCCTTGCACCACCAGCACAGCGCTCACAGCCTGCAGAGCCAACCTAGCTTCGGCAGCATCTCGTCGCCAATTGGTGCTCATCCTCAGCAGCCCCCTATCGGAGGTGGTGTTGGCCCCACGTCCGGCTTCTTCGACGCGGCCGCTCAGCAAGGATCAGCCCAGCCCCCTGTTGGCTCTGGACTCGAGCATTTTCGTGAAGAGGATCTCGCGACGTTGAACCCGAGTGAGCGCCAGATGCTTGCCAGTGTTCAGGCACCAACCAGTATTGCTGGCATCTTTAACCAGCAGCCGGTCGGTGCTCCCACTAACGACAACAACCTTCGCAGCAACCTCCCGGGGACTGAGCAGCTGGACAAGGACGAGGAGGGATTTCGCGAGCGCCTGAAGGAATTTGAGGATATCCGTGCCGAGCGTGACTCCGAGCAAGGCCAAGAGTCGGTTAGCAAGGCCGTCCAAGAGGATGCCAACCGGGAGGCTTCCGCCGGAATCACTTCGGAGACAGTTACGAAGGAGCACAAATCATCGGCCCCTGGCATTAAGGAAATCATGGAGGAAGAACAACAGCTGTCTCTAACTCAACGGGTCCAGCAGGCACAAGCTGCTGCAGAGGCCGCTAAGAACGCGGCTGCTGGTCTTCCCATGCCATTCCCTCCCCCGCTCCCCACGGCTGGCACTCCTCTTCCCGCCCCCACCGCTCAGCGTGTCCGTTCCAACCTGCCCGAGCAGTACAACCGATCCCAGACTGGAACCCCCGACACCGGATCGGCCACTGAGCCTCCACCTTTGGCTCCGTGGGCCAAAGAGGCTGCCAGCCGCAAGGGTCCCAGCCTCAAGGAGATTCAGGAGGCTGAGGCCCGTAAGGCCGCCAAGGCCGAGGAGCTTGCCGCTGAACGCCGCCGCGTGGCTTTGGAGCAAGAGGCTGCTGCTCTCAGAGAGCGCGAGAAGGCCATCACTTCCGCCACTGGCCTTCCTACGACTAGCACCTGGGGCAACGGTTCGCCCGTTGCAGCTGCCAGCCCCTGGACCAAGCCTGCCGTTGTCAAGCCTACCCCCGGCACCAGCACTCCCGGAAAGCAGAAGACTCTTGCTGACATCCAGCGTGAGGAGGAGAACAGGAAGGCCAAGGCCGCCAAGGAGGTTGCCATTCAGACCGGATTGGCCACTGCGGCCGCCGGCAAGCGTTATGCCGACCTTGCTACCAAGCCTAACAGCTCCCCCGGCCTTGCGCAAGCCAACACGACTGCCCCTCCCCCGGGCAGCGGCTGGGCCACTGTCGGAGCCGGTGGCAAAGTCAAAGTACCTACGGGACCTGCCGCCCAAACCCGATCAGCTAGCGCCGCTGGCATGAAGGCTACCCCTGTTGCGACGAAGCCAGCCATCAAGCCTGCTCCCGCTGTTGCCCCGTCTGCACCTGCGAAGAGCGACGTTGCTATGGACGAATTCAACAAATGGCTCCACCGCGAGCTGTCCCGTGGAATCACTGGTGTCGACAGTGAGTCTGGTCATGCGTCTATGGGAACGATTCGTTTGCTAACCAACGAAACAGTTGATACGTTTGCTGCTACTCTTCTCATCCTTCCGCTCGACAACACCATCATTGCCGATGCAGTCTATGCCAACTCAAAGACCATGCACGGCCTCCACTTCGCCGAGGAGTTCATCCGCCGCAAGAAGCTGGCCGAAAAGGGTGTCATCGAGAAGCAAGGCGCTGTCACCGACAGCAAGTCTGGCAGCTGGAACGAGGTAGCGAAGAAGGGCGGCCATAAGGAGCAGTCTCCCGTGGGAGACGCTGGCATCCAGGGCGCTGGCTTCAAGGTTGTCCCTACCCGCAAGAAGGCGGGCAAGAAGGGCAACTAAAAAAAACATTCATAGAGCATGGCTAGTGATGGACTTTGATGGCTGAGGCTGTAATGTTGTAATAGCTAGCAGGACGATGCTTGACGATGTTCGGATGGCGTAGTTAGCCGTGGATTGATTACTGTCATTGGGTCGAAGCGTCATGTAGCGCCCAGATATAAGCGATAGGTAGCATGTCAGAAAGCAGTGATATCACGTTTGAGTGTGTTTTGACTGGTGACCGAGTCAGACAACGCTGATGAGGTGAAGACTTGGTGAGAATTAGAGGTCACTGGGGTGAGTTGTGCTCGGTGAGTTCATAGGTGAGCCGCTTATGTAACGCAGCGGGTGAAATTTTGCCCCGCCCCCACCATGGAAATTTCGATTTCACAGGGCATCAACAAACGCCTGAATTTGCCGACTGAGTCACTTAGTGGTCAGAAGAAGCGAAAAACCGTTGCTCCTTTGAGAGTCTGGAACATTGCGAATTAAGAGAATACCGGACTAGTTCTATGATCCGATTGGACCTCCTATCTTGATACTTGTTCAGCAGTTTCGGCGCAAATACCCCGCGACGCGCGGGGCAAAGACACACTTATCGCAGCTCACGACCCCTTCATATCACAAGCGAAGTGCAAGTATTCTGCACCAACTTGGCCAACAATGGCAGATACACAGATGAACGGCGGTCATGACACTGCCTCTTTGCTCTCACGAGTTACGAACGGCGCATACGTCGATGTGTTGACGTCCTCAATCGCCAAAGACCTCATCACCAAGTTCGCCCGCAGCCTCGAAGCGCAAGCTGCCGAGGAGAACAGCAATCCAACATCGACAGTGAAGGAGCCGCTCTCGGAAGATGAGATTGCGGTCGGTCTCGCCGCTCTTAACGCTTTTCTTCAAGCGAATGTGACGGGACCAGTGCTGGAGCAGGTCGAGAAGGTCGAGGCGCTTTTCATCGAGGCATCCACGGCGGATACCTCAAAGGCAGCAGACATCCTCAAGACGCTTCGGAAAAACAGTTTCAAGATCCTTGATGTCGATGGCGTCTCACCATACCCTTACATCCCCAATATCGAACTCTTCGCCCTCGCGCGCCACATCTTCACCGGGTTCTCATTGGCCAGCGACGCCGTCATCAAGCTCTCCTCCTCGCGGCTGAGTCTGCCATGGACCCGCCTGCGCATCAACGTGTGGCATTTTAAGCTCCTCAGCCAGCCGTCCCTCGGCCCGGGCTCCAGCTTTGCCAAGTCATCGCAGTGGATCGACGTCCCGACCCTGGCGGAGCAGATCAACCTCGGCATGGAGACCGTCAGAAAGCAGATCCTTGACGACGACGTGTGGTCTACGAGCGAGGATGCTTGGTCGCGCGACGAGAAGGTGCAGTTCTTGCTTGAGGCGGCGAATACGCACATCATGCTCGGTCGCGACGACAGGGCGCGAGAGGCGTTGAAGGAGGCGACAGAGTTGAGCAAGTTTGCGTATGCCCTCTCTGGCGCGCTCGGAAAGAGGACCAAGTTTCAGGAGAAGAGCACCAGTCAGCTCGTCGTCCTCGCCAAGAGTGATACGCCGACACAGAGTGCGGAGGATGGCGACTCAGAGGCGAAGCCTGAGGCTGTAGCGCTGAACGACGATACCCTGCTCGAGGAGATTCAGTTTTCCAAGGAAGCGAGCGGCAAGCATGGTGAGCTGGCGGCCACATCTTCCGGCCTTCCTGCAGCGTTGGCGGGCCTGTCTCCGGATGCGCAGCCCCAGCTGTCTCCGCTTGACCAGATCATCCTCCTGACTGAGGCGACTCTCAAAGACACGTTCTCTCCCGTCGACACCCTGACATCGGAGGAAGTCCTGCCTTATGCGGTGCGCGTCGTCTCGGACAAGGCCACCAACTGGCAAATTTACACACAGGCTCTGCTCGTCCGCTCCCGTATCGAGATCCACCGCAGCAGGACCGTCGAAAGAGGCGTCTTGCAAATGCAGGCTGTCGTCGACCAAGTCGTTGTGGACACCTCCGAGGCCCCGCGTCCCAAGGCCGAAGAGGTCGCCGACGAGCCCGACGTCCCAGCCGTCGCCGTCACCGCCCCCGGCGAAACCGCAGCCCCCGTCAACACGGAGAAGCCGACGTCGTTCTTCCCCGCCGCCAAGGAGACCGATACAGCCCCGGCGCACGTCCGCCTGCAGTACATCCACGCGCTGTCCTCCCCACCGAAATGGCACCTCGAGTCCGAACTCGCCTACTCCTGGGCCGGCGTTGGCTCCCTCGTCTCCGCCCTTGAGATCTTTAAGCGCCTGCGCCTTTGGGCCGAAGTCGCCCTCTGCCTCGCCAGCAGCGCCTCCACGGAGGATGAGTCAGGCCGCGGCAGCGGTGGCGAGGAGAAGGCCAAGGCACTCGTCCGCTGGCGCCTATTCCACCGCACGGGGCAACCCGTCGTAGAGAACGCGGACCCGGACGCCGAAGACCTCGGACGCGACGTCACGTACCTCAATCCTGCCGACTTCACCGGCCCTGAACGCAGCCCCCCGCCGCCCAACGCGCCGCGGTTATTCTGCATCCTCGGTGATTTGGAGAACGAACCGGCGCACTGGGAACGCGCGTGGGAAATTTCCAAGCACCGCTTCGCGCGCGCGCAGAAATCGCTTGGTGAATGGTATCTCACGCAGAAGGAGTGGCTCAAGGCGCAGGATGCCTACAAGCTCGCGACCAAGTGCAACCGGCTGAGTCCCGAGATGTGGGGCCGGTTGGGCGATATCAGCCTCCGTCTGGGGCAGTTCCCGGACGCGGCGGAGGCGTACAGCCGCGCTATTGGCGCCGCTGGTGATGTTGTCGGCGGCGAGGACGCGAGGACATGGAGTAACCTTGGCAGTTCACTCTGGAGCATGTACCTCGAGGCGGTGGAGGAAATGAAGAAGCAGATCATCGAGGAGAAGAAGACCGGGGTCAAGGAGGAGGAGACCAAGGACGAGGAAGAGGATGACGAGGAACCCAAGCAGCGTGAGGCCAAGCCCCGCGACCCGGCAGCACTCCTCTCCCAGTCCCTGGCAGCGTACAAACGCGGCGCCTCGATAGCGCAGGACAACTGGCGCATCTGGGACAACGTGCTCACACTGGCCTCGCGCATGCGCCCGCCCGCCATCATCGACATGGTGCAGGCCCTCCGTGCCATCATCCGGATCCGCAACACCGAGGACGCGCTCGACGACGACGTCCTCCGCGCGCTGCTGCAGGAGGGCGTTCTCACCAAGGAGAAGGAGAACGACGAGAGTAAAACGGGAGTGTACACGCCGCCGCGCGGCACCGTCGAAAAGGCCGTGATCGCGCTGTTCGAGGAGAGCGTCGTGCCGCTGATCACGACGCGCTCAGAGCTGTGGGAGCTGGTTGTCAGGCTACGGGTATGGAAGAGGGATTATGCTGGCGCTGTGGATGCGGCGGAGAAGGCATGGAGAGCAGCGATGGGGGCTGGCGCGGGCGGTGGGTTGACGGCGTCCGCGGCGGGGTCGGGAGGTGCGGATCAGAGCCGGAACTGGCTTGTTGATGCTGGCGCGTGGAAGGCTGTTGTCGCGAGGACGGACGAGCTTGTGAGTGTGTTGGAGAACTTTGGGAGCGAGGTTGAGACTGTCGGCAGTAAGTGGAGGGGCAAGGCGAGGAATGCAGTGAGGAGCGTGATGAGTCGTGGAAAAGAGGCATGGGAGGGCACGGAGGAATGGAACCAGCTGGAGGGAATGATGGAGGGTTTGAAGTTGTAGATGAAAAGAGTGTGGGCGAATTCATAAAACAGCCCATGGCGAGAAGGACGGTCCATAAACTTGAGACCCGATAGTTATTGAAAGGCTGAAGCCAGATACTTTGTCTCATCTTTATTCCCCTATTCTAACTCTTTCAAGTCAGGAGTTTTACTCTGAAAAAATGTTGAAGGACGTTTGGTACACGTTCAAAGGCAAGCTAAGACTCTGGTAACAACATGCGGAGGGAGAGAGGGGAGATGGAGCAGTGGGAGTAAGTGGTGTGTCGCTATTGGCGGCGAGACGGGGGAATGACAGTGAATATGCTAAGGAGAGAAAGCCGAGCTCTAAGTCGAGACGATTGACGAATTAGTCTGCATGTGTCTGGACAACAATTTTGCCATAATACCGAGAGTGATTTTGGGTAGGGTTATCAAGTTCGAAAACTTGAGTGCGGGACGCGTTGAATGTTGCAGTATCAGGAAGCACAATTGCGAAGAGTTCTGTACATAAGCTCTGAGCTCGACACGCGATGTTAGATTCATTCTTAGGACTCAGCGGGTTCGAACCGGCTAGATAGGAGGATGAGCTGGGCGCACGACGACCAAGGAGCAGACATGGAGCAGTATGAATAATGCACTTGTCTAGCGGCGTGAAACGAGAGCTGTTCTAACAGCTTTCTTGAGACAAACGAAAGACGCCTGACACAGGCTTTTGTAATTGCTTCATTATTATGGTCACATTCACTATTGGGGTCTTGTTGTTTCTGGCTTCTTGTTTGTTTTATGCCGTGGCTGAGTTAATATAATCGTCTTTTAATCAATATGACACTGAAAGAAACCGGCCGTTGTCTGTTCTTCTGGCACACATTGCTTTGTCTTTGCTTGCTTCTTTTTTCCTTTTTACTTCTAAAGAATAGGAAACGAGATTCCCATCATGTGAAGCTGTTGCTACCGAGTTTACCTGAATATCACAGTAGGGTTAAATCCTCCAAACAAGGACTTAAACAAATCATTCCTCCGGGCAAATTAAAGCAGAACGCAGCAATAGCTGACGACGAGAAAAGAACTAGCCCTGAATAAGAGATCATAGAATTTTCTCCGACATCATGTATATCTGCGGCTCAAAATTCCCTTCCCCAATGGATGTATCTTGCCAGTTTCCTCTCCTCACCGAAAACGAAGCGGAAGATATGATGCTTCTTGCTGCAGCTGCAAAGTTACAAAGTCCTGACACAGAAACCGGCTTCCGCGCTTTCGAACTTCTCCCATCACAAGGTTTGAATCAGCTATCTTGCCCAATAACAAGACGAGCATCCGCTTCCTCTACCACTCAGAACATGTTTACCGCAGAGGAAAGGACTTGGGCATACGAAAATGTGACTGAGTCGACATCAACAGAAATGGGTTTGTGTGACCAAACCCAAGAAAACGAAACCCCGGAAGTGTTCTTTCTGGACGATCACATTTGCCTAGCACGCAATGATATAGTGGACGAAATATGCTTTAGGCAGTATGGATTATTGGATTTGGCATTGAACGCGGAAGACGTCATCTAAGCCGGGAATAAATTGTTGTTATACCCAGATCAATAGATATACTTGGGGAATTTCGATATCGAGAAATCTCTTTATGAATATCAAGTTTCTTTCATACCATGAAATGATAGAAAGATCAACCGTGTGGTGGGGTTAAGAAGGACAAATCTAGTCCATCAGATGCCATTGAGCGGACATGCGGTACGCCGGCTCCGGGACTCGGCCGAGGACCGGATTATCAGCGTGGGCCCAATCTGAATAGTGGCTAGCGATGACAAACGATGACGTGATTGAGTGTCTCGTAGTCTATCAATGGACACCTCTATTCTCATGTTCATGCTCCCTTTAATCACTGTCTGGGTAACACTCTGGTCAACCCAGTCGATGATTTCGCAATTATGTCTTTCACACAGGAATTGGCGTCATGGATGTCTCCGACGAAGCTGGACCTCGGAAGCCTACCGAAAGTGGGGGACTTTGCCCCGAGCACCGACTTGCTGAAATTCCCCAGGGCCGATGGGAAGGCCGCTGTGGTCGTGTTCCTCAGGCATTGCGGCTGTCCATGTAAGTGAACCTGCGATGGAACGAGATGAGCATATGTGTTTGTCGGATGAAAAATGTAGGCTCACCTGGTCGGCTCCATTAGTCGCTGAGAAATCCTTCATCGTCCTCCGCGAAGCAGCCTCCAAGAACCCAAATGTCGCCTTCATCGCCGTCTCGCACTCTTCGGAGTCTCATACAAAGAAGTGGCTGTCCGAAGTGGGGGGTCCCGGCGACAAGAACCCCGTTGAAGTAATCTTCAATGAAGAACGCGACGTCTATGCCAAATGGGGGCTCGGCACGTCAAGCTTCATGCATGTCCTCAGTCCGAGCGCGCTGTCAAACGTGTTTAAGCTGTCACGAGAAGAAGGCATCGCTAACAGGCCTACGGAGAGTGGGAGCCGATGGCAGACTTCTGGGGCTTGGGCTGTGGGTGAGAATGGCAAGGTGACCTGGGGCGGTCCAGCTCAGACAGCGTCTGAGATTCCCAATGTTGACGAGGCGTTGTCATCACTCCACTAATGGGTTCCTTTCACGATGAATTACTCGAATTATTAATATTAACGCTTCATTTGTCCCAACCGTGAACCAGACGGACGAACTTCTCCACCTCTGTCATCTCTGTCGCCCACGTGGTCAGCAACCTCACAACGGCCTCGTCGTCGCCGCGCTTTTCCCACACGTAGAACGTGAAGTGCTCCTGCAGCGCCTTAATTAAGCCCACAGGCAACACCGCAAACACCTGATTCGTTTCCGTGACAGCGTACACCGAGAACCCGGCGGCGGCCACACCGCTGGACAGTGTCTCGGCGCACAGGTTGGCCTGCCGGGCAAGATCGAAGTAAAGGTCATCCTTGAAGAGTTCTGCAAACTGCGCACCCATAATGCGGCTCTTGGCTAGCAGGGAGCCGTGTTGCTTGACGTAAAATTCGTACTCCGTCGCCAGACGGGCGTCCTTGACTACCACGGCTTCTCCGAGGAGAGCACCGTTTTTGGTGCCGCCGATCCAGAAAATGTCTGTCAACTCTAGTACGTCGTGAAGCGTCATGTCATTTGCCTTCGATGCCAATGCTGTTCCGATGCGAGCTCCGTCAAGAAACAGTATAAGCTGGTTCTGTTCGCAGACTTGCTTGATCGCAGCAAGCTCTGCTCGTGTGTATATTGTCCCGATCTCCGTCGCGTTTGAAATGTACACCAATCTCGGTTTGGCCATGTGCGGGAAATGCCAATTGTCGTCCATGGCCCGCTGGATGCTCTGAGGCGTCAGCTTTCCATCGAGTGGCGCGACGTTGATGATCTTATGTCCGCTAGCTTCCACGGCACCTGTCTCTCTCGTAACAATGTGCCCGGAGCTTGCGGCTATGACAGCTTCGTGAGGTCGTAGACATGCTGCGATGGAAATAGCGTTGGCTGACGTCCCACTGGGCACGAAGAACACTCCGACATCCTCGCGGCCTAGGTGCCGGCGGATCCGTTGCCGTGCGAGAGCGCAGTACGTGTCGCCGCCGTAACCGACTTCTTGAGATGTGCTGCTGGAGAGGATGGCTTTGAGAAGCGCCGGGTGAGCTCCTTCGCTGTAGTCATCGAGGAAGCTATATCGAGCAGCCGCCTCGGGAGCGGGAAACTGTGACGGCATTTTTGATAGATGGTAATAGTATGACTGCAAAAACGACAATGAGAGTATGAGTAATAATAAGAATTCGGTGTCTCGTTTCCTGGGATTTCTATATAGAAATCCCCATCTCCACCGAAAGATGCCCACCGAAACATCAGACGATGACAGAATCCGAGCGTTACTAAGTGGAACGTTAGTCAGTGCGGGTCTATGTCAGTGCGAATGCGGTGGGTCGGCGTGAGGTGCTACGCCTACGCTCAACAAAAACGTTGACACACCTGTGCTCCGAAACTACGGGTGTCTTGGAACTTTAACACGCCAAAAAAAATGCAACGGCTACATTCGGGGGACGGCGGATAGTTGCGGCATCGCGGAGCCGGCTGGGGTTCCGGCGCGTATTCCACTAGCGAGAGAAGTATGTTTTGTTGACCGTGCTCTATTAGCGACTGCGAGGATGCGGCCCAAGACACAAGTCACGCGGCCATCGTTGAGGAGGAGGACGAAGAGGACATTGTGTTGGCAGCGTCGAGAGAGAAGTCGATGAAACTCCGGTAGGTCTCGACCGTTGAGGCATCGAGTGGTTTGGGGTAGGTCAGCACCTTTTGCGATTTCGGTCTGAGGGGTATGCCGGTGGCCGTGAGGTCGTTGGACTGATCGAAGAGCTCGGGGTACTTTGCATAGAAGGCCGGATCAATCTTGTAGTATGATGCGCCTCTGTCCATGTTCAGTTGCTTGAACGCGGCACGGGCGTACGATGGCGAGGAGAACAGGGTGGTGATATCCGGGGCGGGGAGGGTTACGGGTACTTCATCGAGGCCGTCGTCGGCGGTGGATGACATGGCCGTAATAAGATCTGTGACCCGGATGTAGACTGTGATTTTGGGTGCACCGAGGATGAGATCGGACATGATTGTCTCGACGACGTACCCCGTGACCGCATCGCAGAATATTTGATCGATATGGGGATTGGCGGCGTGACGCTGTATAAGCCGATCCCGGATCGAGGGGAAGGGAATCCAGTCTATCACACGCGGATGCGGGTGCTTCATTTGAGTCTCGGTCGGTCGGTACCTCTGGTGCAGCTTTTGAAAGGTAGCGGCAGACGGATAGAGTTGCCAGGCCGTCAACTCTATGATGTGGTAGAAGCGTGTTTTGGCGTACCAGGCCATCACGTCGGGTCGGGTCATGCTGTTGAACATAGACAGGACCATGAGGACTGGTTGGTAGATCCTAAACCCAGTCAGCTTTTGGTTCTGGTCAATAAGGAACTTCACTGGCTACCCTTGCATCGAGGGTTGTCCTTCCGGGGCAAACCCGGACGCTCTCAGCTTGTTCTTGAGGAGACGCTGGAGGAGCTGGATGTGGTCCGAAAACGGCGAATTTGATAACGCCCAATCCTTTCGCAGCATCATACTGGATTCTTGGGTTGCAGCCATGGCGGTCAAGTACGGTTCTATGCCAGTTTGGTACTCAAAGCTCCAGATGTTCGGGATCTGAGGGCAAAGTGGGCTGGTGCCAGCAACGTTGATGAGCTCGGATGATAAGAGCGGATCGTCATTTTGTTCTACGGTGTGTCAGTGCCAAAATTTCGTATTTTGGATAATTGAACTGCTTACCTGTCGCAGGAGGTAGTGTGAGAGGCGGATCGAAATTCAACATGGATGTATCAAATGATTCCAACTCCATCGGTGCATAGGCTCCTGGAAGCGACGGGGTGTGAAGGTTTTGCCTGTGGTCCTGGTTTGACGGCTCAGGTGACGGCTTCTCTGAATCGTCCAAACTCCCGCAATTTTCATTGTCGTTAGTAGCCGTGTCATTGAGTGTCTTTGAGACAGAGTCATTCAGTCCTTGTAGGCTAGCCAGCAGCCGGGACATCTTGGTCTGGACCTCGACCAGCTGCGTCCGGAGTTGCCGGTTCTCCCGTTGCAGTGCTTCAATGCGTTCACTTTCCGACTTCTGATCGACATTGACGCGGTTGCTAAGTTCTCTAATGCGCTCAGCTTGTCTGCGACGGAATGCCTGCTGGGAGAGGCGATTGCGCAGTCGTCTGTAACCTCTACGTCAGCCGTCATTCGTGAGGGGGCCCAGGCTTGGGGATTCCACGACTACACACTTTCGCTCCTGTTCGCTCATGTGAGTGCCACTACTCTCTTCTTGAGGACTTAAGTCAGATGTTTTCTTGGTGGACGACCTGAGCATTTTGTCTGGTCGTTGAGATAGAAGTAGAGGTGAATTGGAAAGAGGTCAATGTTGCCAACTAAATTTCGTGCGAAACCGCCCTAACACTGTCGCCGTGGATCCGTGCTTAAGCCGCCGGCCCCACCACCGAGGCACACCCGGGTTTCACGGGATGGAGCTCTGAACGCGCTTCATTAGATTACACCGAGTCTAGAGTGCATTGAAGAGTGTGGTAGTAGTGAAAATATCCAAAGAAACTATTTAGTTTACTTAGATATATGTATGTAACTCATCCAAGTGAAGAAAAGAAGAAATATCAAGGGAAGAGAAATCCAACTGGAAACGCGAAGTCAGTCTTCACACTGATTTTCCCTCTTTCAAAACTAATGCTGCTTTAATACGAAGAAGAAAAACCGTATTAATTGACTTATTGATATTTCAAATGAAGTGCTAAAAGAAGGAACCTAGTCTGCTGTTCCTACGTATTAAAGCCTAAGGTTCAGAGCCTAGCGGTGTGCTGTTGCTTAGAAGCATGGGATGTCTTGGGGGCTCAGAGTGGCGGATGCAGTGCCTGATGGCGGAAGCTCGGCAAATTTTCACTGCGAGTAATGCCTTATATAGCTTTGATATCCAAATCCCCTCGAACTGATATAGTACACATAACGTGGCCAGGAAGCTAGCCAAACAGACAAGGGGGTGGGGCTCGAAAGGCTGACCACAACTGTTCCAGGTGAGTACTCTCTACACAATCAGTTGTATGAACCGCTCTTTGCCACGAATAATGTTCAATAATCAAACTTATAGCGAGCGTGGTAATATTGTAGTGCTCTTGGCAGAAAAGAAGGGAACCAGCCCGAGAAATCCTGGTAACACCAAGAAGCAATACAAGCCGACAAGGATGATAGGCGAAGGGACAGAAGTGATAATAGAGGGACGCCGCTAAATCAAGAAGAGCAGGGTGGCATTACAGCCTTCAAGTTAACGGCATGTCAGGATCTTCTCTTCACTCAATTGTCGCCAAGCACGTAACCGGTAATTGTTCGACCGTAACTAATACGTGACGGATGTGTCAGGACAAATTTTGTTTGATATGCACTCTGTTTGGAAGATATATTTTGTGCCTGCTAGATATAAACACACCTGTAGTTGATAATCGTTACCAAACTCGTCTCTCAAGAGTTGCTGCAGCTTGCTCTTATCGATAAAGCGCCCTGCAATCACTTGTTCGTAAGCGTATCTTGAGCTGCTCCCTGATGACGTTGTTGACGATGTGAAGCCAGTGCTCTGGCGACTCGAGGTCTGAGAATGCGTGGACCCGCTATTACGTCTTGACGGATAGCGGTGTTGTTTCTGTGTGAAGAATGACGAGAGATAATTCATTGTTGGTATCGGTAAGGACGGGAAGGATTATGGTAAGCAAGCAGACCGAGGGAGGTTGAAAGGAAGGAGGCCTGTGTTTGATATGGGGCCTTTGGGGTCCGGTGGCTCGGCGATTTGTTAAATAAAACAAGGTCCAAAATTGGGACCATTGTAGTGTCACAGTGACAAAATGCCAACTCCAGATTGGCATGCTATTGGCATATGTCCTATTATCACCGACGACAATTCTTATCGCGTCGAGACGAAGAGTGACAGCCAAACCCCTGCAAGCAATACCATACCCGCGGCCTGGTTTGCCTTTCTCACACACTCAAGTACGCCATGCACACCATCTTCCTCTTCATTGAGTCTCGGTAACCTGCTGGGTGAAGTTTGCAATATGCAACCGGCTGATAACCCCTCAAAGATGCGGCTCGGTGGTAGGTCGCGCTGACACTGAGCCTGCTTATTTCCAAGTAAGTGACGGGACTCTGACGGAAATCATTCTCGGGGTCACAAACACGGCCTGATTCAATTGAAGATGATGGTGTGATGAAGCAGGCTGAAGGTTGAATTTTGACAAGAGGGTGTATGAAGGCCTGAGGACGAATGATGGCACAGCCCCCGCCACAACAGACGAGTGGGTGGGCATTGGATTACGGGCTTCCGACTGAATGCAAGCTGGAAAAAACGCCTCTTGGTGGCATCTTACATGTACTTTGCTCCGCAGGCGATTTTGGCTCCAAACGTGAAGGCACAGCCGCGATCCCCTGACAGCCTGAGTCACGCTCCATTTCGAAACGACCAAAAAGGTACGGAAATTCCATCGAATTCCACTGCTCAGCCTATCCTCCAGGCTTCAACCCAAGTTTCATTTTGAACTACTCTTGAATATCTGGTTTGTACAAATTCCAAAGCTGTCGCTCACAACTCAATCCACAAATTGGTTGGTTGTTGCGAAACCGATCACGACCTCCTGACGAGTAGACACCAGCATTGCCTTCCATGGTGAGTTGTCCTCGCCCGAGACCTGCATGTTCCTTTCGAAAACAGCTCTCTTAGCAATGCGGGCGTTGGTACACAACAGTGAATGCTTGCATGCTCACTCGTAGCTGTTACACTGGTTGACACAGACTCTTCGTTCCCTTTGGCCCTCCTTCGATTATTCCCAGCTGACATCATCCGAGAACGACGACATCAAGAACTTGCCTGCTAACGTCATATTGCAGAACCATCCCAATCAGCCAGAAGGTGAATGCCAATGCACTTCATTGCGATGTCAGCATCGTGTCGGCAATGCCCGAAACGAAGTTGCGCAAATTCTCTTGCGTGCATCTCAGCCGGACGTAAACGACAGTCGCAATCGCTTTATTCCATTAAATCAACTGAAGTCTGCTTTTCCCCCTGATAAAGTCCGCAACCTATTACGAGTTTTCGGATGCGATGAGGCTTGCAGTTTATCCATTTATGAGATTGCCGACCAAATCAGGCCACCAGAAGGATTGTGCCAGTGTTGTAAAGACGATTTATGCACTGGTCGGATAATACTTTTCGTAACCTTGGTACTATTGGCTAAAGAAAAGCACATCGTCGACTTTCACAGATCTTCACCTCAGATATGCGACAGCACAAAACTCTCGAGGCAGAACAAGGCCGACGAGTTGCAGATCGAGAACAATGAGGTGGCGTTCGAGACCGATGATTCACTAATGGTGGCCCTATCCACGATAATGCAAGAATGGAGATCGCAAGATAAGGATTTGTTCTACCACCTGCAATGGCAGATGAAATCTCCTTACTTCCAAACCTGGGATTCGTCGTCTGAAGGTTACCGTCAGCTGGACGAGGAGGTGAGCTTGCCCTGGATAGAGGCCAAAACTCTACAGCAAGTCATCGACCTGCAAATCTCGACTGTCCAGAGAATTAGAATCCACCAAGCTCACCATTGCCTGGTAAGTTAACGTACGCACACTTCGACGACTTGAACGATTACTTATTACCGGATCGTGACTATGTAGGGAGGCGACCAAGACTTTTTCGCTCTTAAAGTTCTAGACACGAGTGTATTTCCTGGTATTGCCGAGGAGTCTTTCAAGAATGAGACAACCGCCCGGGTCTCGCACCCGCACATTACTGCACTCCTCGCGGCCTTCCAATACAGAAACAAATTCTACCTCATATTACCATGGGCCGAGGAAGGGAACTTGCGGCAGCTATGGAAAGACAACCCCGATTCTCCTCAGAGTCCAAGCGGTCCTGTCACATGGTATTCGGATAGTTGGCTGGTTGATCAATGCTTTGGCATTGTAGACGCCTTAGCCAAAGTCCACGGCTACGTATCTCTCTTGCAAGAGGAGGAGTGTTTCCATCCACCGAAGTTACATCACGACATAAAACCGGAGAACATACTATGTTTCAGAAGCTGCGGAAACACAGCGGCTCCTTGCGTACTGAAACTGACGGACTTTGAATTTTCTTTGGCGCTTGGCCCTAGTCGAACTATCAAGGTTGAAAAGACGATTGGTTCAAAGACTTATCGACCCCCTGAAGCCGAGTTCAAAAAGTCTAAAATCGGTCATAGCTGGGACATATGGTGCCTGGGATGCCTATATCTTGAATTCATCACCTGGGCCATTTTGGGTTGGCCCGGTGTAGAGCATTTTGGTGACTCTCGTGCCGAAGAAGAGGACGACCGCATCGGCAAATCTGAGCTCCGGCCAGTCCAAGAGGATGTTTTCTTCAGGAAACGAGCCGTGAAAAGTTTATGGACGTGGTTCAACAAATCAAAGCCTAAATTCGCCGCCGAAATCAAACAAACGGTTGCACTGGTAAGTCGCTCCCGTGCCCAACATGAACTAATTACATAGCTGGTACCCGAGCCTCAGATATGAGATGCTAATTCTGAGGTTCAGCATATCAAAGGCTTGCGTAATAATCTGAAGCGCAAAGTCTTTCTTGAAGAATTCCTTGATTACATCGAGAAAAATATGTTGGTCATTGACAGCAGTAAACGAGCTACGTCGGGTGAAGTCCGCGACTACATGCATCGTTTGATGGTTAGTCTGGCTGAAACGACGCATGAAAGCCGACAACCACGCAAACATGATGCTGCGTAGAGCGAAATCATCCCGTCACTCGGGGTCGACCCAGTACCAATCACCGATGCAGGAGAAAGGTAGTGGACTTGACATAGTTGCCTCCAGCCTGCAACCATCGAAAGCCTGGCGTTATCATTCTTCATAAATGTCGGCAGAGGTGGTAACATGTGCTTCCCAGCACTGATCCTAGTATATGTGTACATCTGCAAAGAGAACTACGCAGTCATGCTGTCCTCACTATAATAATACACAAGTTGTCAGGAAACATAATGTCATGAATTGTAAATCTCTTAAATTATAATGTGGGTGGATTTTGATTAGCATGAGACTCAGCATGTAACCACCATCACGCAAGATATATCGCCAGAATGTTAGGGTTTTTTTCTTTCTTTTTCTTCTCAGTATACGCAAAATGTTACCGCCTCGACCCGCCCCAATTTCGGCACATCTAAGTGAGTTCCTTGACCTCCACGCACAAAAAGATTTGCTTCTACAGGAGTACGGATGAAGGAACTTGGACGAGCCTCATGTTCTAATCTGCGTGGCTACTCGTCCAACTCATCCGGGTTCAGTCTCGCGTCCGCGAAAGCTTTGAGGATGGTCGCCGTTTCCTTCTGAAATGGCTATGTGAGCAAATGTTTGGTTGCAGCGTCTCATACGTACCGGTTCCAGCACTCGAGGGAGCTGCATTTTGAATCCATCTTGGTTGTTGGCCTATGAGGTTTGTGAATTCATTGTCTTATAATGGTAGGAACCTGCTTGCCGGGAACATACTTTAATTACGATATCCTTCTCCTCAAATCCAAGGTCAATGAGGGCTTTCTTGAGAACATGGGCTTTGGCATATCGATGCGCGATGGCATTGTTGGGACGAAACCCTTCAGTCGTAGCCATTGTGTACCGACTTCTGAGCCCTGGTATCCGATTTGCGAGTCTGACCACCCAGGATCGGCTGTCATTATGTTTCATGGCGAAGGGTTTAAGGGCTTTATATATAATTTCTAGTGTCAAAGGGCGGTTGTTGATGCAAGTGGCCTCTGTCTGATATGTCTCTCAGATGCACATGGTGTTATGGCAAGGCTTCGGTCCGACGGACTGCTGTTATATTCTGTATAAACTCATCGTCACTCTGCGTTTTGCACATTTGAACGCCCAGGCAGACAAGGCATCCTTGAGGTGGTCAGCCATGTTATGCAGGCAGCTTGAACGGCCTTTCCAAAGGAGGATACCCTTCGAGGCTTAGACTACGAGTGGGCAGACATGTGATTCGGCACTGGCAAGACATGCTCCAGGCAAAGTGAAAATAAAGCGGGGGGATAACGACTTACTGTTACAGAATCAGTCGTTTGACGAGCTCATTGGCATGATCTGGTGTCACAACAGCCAAGACAGGGCTCGTTTGGTACTCAGTGAGATTACAGGATAGTGATGTTCGGCTTTGATTGGTGTGGCTTGCATCTGCCGTCAGCAATATGCTTATAGAAAGCAAGCGCAGAGTGCAGGACACTTTGAGGCGGGGAAAACCGTGGCTTGCGGCAATTTGTAGAAGTTATATCGGAAAGCAAGAGTGAACTGCCGGCAGGCCCTTTGCCTTCTCACACAATTTCACAGCTGGCAAACACTATCAGGCTGCGATAGATATCTATTATAAAGCCGCCCGAGGTCTTGATGCGTGTTGGCCAACGTACATGCTTTGCCTATCCTCAGCCATCAATTATCACTATGGAGTGGTTGAACAAACAGCGAAGGTTTCAAGGCAGTGACATCCATAATTTCGGGTTTCATCCCAAAGAGAATGGTACAATCCGAACCGTACGACTTCAGAGTGGTCGACCTCCCGTAAGTCTGCATCTCGCCCATGAGATGGATATTGAGGGCTACTAACCACGCCTGTCAACATAGCCATCAGAAGGCCGTAATACACTGGAGCACGCTTCAGAGCAGGAATATAACAACTGGATAAACTCGGTACAGTGATTATTTGTTCCAGCAATCATTTCCTTCGATTTCGTACTGATTACGTTCCACATGCCACCAGGATAAACCATCGGTGGATCATACACAACAGCCTTGCATCATTTTGGTGATGCATCCAAGACTGAGCGGGGTCGATGAAATATCTGCTGCCCCATTGGATGCAATGGCTCTGCCTTACGGAAAAGAGACGTTTCAACGAGCGGCTCAGCGGCTGTTTCAGCATAGATCGCTGTCATGTGCACTCGGTCGGTCAGCCACCACCGTTATAAACACCAGGCTGTTGACCTGGGAACATCCTATGGGTTTATCAATCGGTAAGATTATTTAGACTTCTCTTTTCGACAGGAAGACCATCAAAGCCGCTTTGATCATTGGCTGTTTTCAAGTGCGATACCTAACGACGCCGAAACAGTGTACAACTGCAAGTCAGACACCGCATCTCCGTTTTCCTCTGATGAACCAAACGACATCGCGATGTCAGTTACAGCTTTCGTGAACCAGCCAATAACGTATGCCGTGATGTACGGTTGCACGAAAGATGTCATGGATCAGACCTCGAAATGGCTGAAGGGGTTTAAGGATCAGGCCCTTCACCCTCTCATTATGCCAATGATCTTTGTAGAACTGGAGCGTAAACGCCTTATGGAGATGGTAGATACTGTTCAAACCGCGTTGCGTCAACGAATCTTGATTTTAGAAAACAAGCTTCGCGGCGAAGTCGACGAACGAAGTCACGAGAAGATCAATGACAAAGAAAAGACACAAGCAGATGTCGAATCACATGTTCAGGACTGCGATTCAACCAAACTGTGGATTAAAGTCAGCTCACTGAGAAATGGGCTGGAAAGCCTCAAGGCCGAGGTCAAAATGATGATCAAGCACTGCCAAGAGCTGACTACAACGGTGTTGAAACCGCCAGGTGAAAATGGTCAAAGCAGCGATGAACACGCAGAGAAACGAAAGACAGGACAAAGGATTGAGATGAGACTAAACGAGATGGTCGCAGAATTCGACAGCAAGGTGCGAAGCTGTGACAGCCTATTGGGAGGAATGGCGCTTGCTGCACAAGTGGTAAGGAGATAACCAGACTCAAATGACTTAATGTCTGTTGAACAGTTGAACCTAATAACGAAAACAACATGTAGGAATCAAACTACTACACAAGAAGAGACGCAAGGGCCGCCATGATCATTGCCGACCATACTAAAAAGGACGGTAGTCAAATGAGGAGCATCTCGTTGCTGGGGATGATATTTTTGCCGGGGACTTTTCTTGCTGTGAGTTGTGACACCAGTCTTTTGCCATATTCTGGAAATCCCAGCCTTTGTTTAATCGGGATGATTGAATTCTCATTAGGCTGAAGTAACTAACATTCTTCAAGTCTATCTTTTCAATGTCCTTTTTTAACTGGGCTGCACCGACTAGTCGAGAAGTCATTTCCCCATGGATTGTGGTCTACTGTGTATTGACAATTACTGTCACGGCATTAACTGTCTGGAGAATGAGAATATGGATGGCTGAAGAGCAGAAAAAAGCAGAAGAGGAGATGAAGCAACAGATGCTTAGCGACAGTAAATCGATAGTGTAGTAATGATTGTGGTAAAGGGTTTCGTATGCGGGGGCAAAGATTGCAAGTATTATTGTATAGGGTTTCTGGGGTCAGATGTGGATGGCACGATAATTTGCCCACGGGTTATCATGCTCTATGTCTCATCTTGCATTGAAACTTTTTTATTTCTTTTTATGTTTTTCGCGTGGAGAACATTTGGTCAAAGTTGTAGCTTATGATTGCTGAAGTCTGGCTTTTGGACCTCAACAGCCTCGTGTGCGGCATCTACACGCCATAGTGGTGCAATAGTTTGGGAGACTCGAGAAATAATGGAGGGGCAGACTCGACAGTTCAAAAAATAACAAGCTGCCAAGGCATAATCAATCCCATATGTGCGCAGCTCCGGTTAAACGTCGTCTTCGTCTTCGATTCATCGGTATCTTTTCAGCTCTCCGAAATTCAAGCGTAGATGTCTAATATACGCCGTGTAGTGTCATGAACTTAGGGAGAGAGTGCTCCGCCGGTATCACTTGAGCGTATGCAATGTCCAAGCACATCCTTCAAGTGCTTGTATTAGCTCTGTTCTTCGCCGCCTGCTTTTGTTATCTCTCCCTCCAATGTTCCGTTACTATGTACCTTACTACAATTTGGAGGCGTGATTCCTCCGCTTCTCTTTATTTGGTTTAAGATTTCCACGTGACTAATTAACATGACTGCAAAATTATATATCCAAATACACTTACCGAGCGTTGAATCTGATTTTGTTGACATAAAGCCCCCGCTAAAGCAGAGAAAGAGTTAGCAGGGCATGTGTTAAACCTTCATTTCCTCGAATCTACTTTGGTATTGACTCCTATTATTGCTTTCGGCCCTAGTTCAACTTGATCTATTGGAGAAGTCAAAGGAGTGCATCGACGAATACAGAATCGACTCCATACCGCTAAATATAGATGTCATACAGCAAAAATTATGCTTTTAGTCATTATCCTCCAGAGCTTGAAGATCTTCCTCTACTGCTAGGTCATTCTAAGCACACTTTCAAGAACCCTGGAGGTCATACGGGGCTTCTAGCGACTCAAATGCGTCTGGAGAAGCTTCACCGGAAGTTGGTCTTGTAATTACTGCGTAACGAATAGCTACTTGAATTTCTCTGTCAGTTATGGATTTGATATCAAAGAAGACATCAATTGGAAGTTTAGGACACGGTTCTTTCCGCGTGTTCTCATCATTGTGTCACTTGCCACGCTGTTTAGTGTTGCCTTATAATGTTGCCTTATAAATGATGTCGAGGGAGTGTCAGCTGTCGACCAGTACAGCATTGAAGTATCGTAATTTCTACTTATATGTACGCAATGGCCATGAGGAGCAATTTCTTTTCTCTCTCTTCTTTCGTTCCATTTGTGGCCACGGCGGATGACAGGGATGCCCACACATCTGCTGCAGGTTGCTCATGTCAGTGGCGTAACCGGCTGTTGATTTCCTCTTATTTGTAATTGAAATCAGAGAGTTATGTTGTCGAGGACAGATTTAAAAACGTAAAAGGGGGGGAGATGCCCTGACCATCAATAATTTATTTAAATTCCACTCGCAAGAGGTCATCCCTAAGGCGTTTGAGATCTTGGTTCGCTGCTTTCCAACCCGTCTTGTCTGGCTACTAGTTATCAGTAATACAGCAACACTCTTTGCTTAATGTCAATCCAAACAGCGTTGATTTCGGAGACTCAAAATAAACTCCATTCATTCTTCATAAGGAAAAAGAAGGAGAATGGCATCAATCAGAAAGATGATGTAGGTAGCGACAGGTTTCGTGGTTTTCTTTTCTTTTTATCAACCTTTCGTTGTAGCTGGACGTTGTAGCCGACATTAATTTGACACAGTGGTCCGTCCAGCGATAACTAACAGCATGATTTCATTGCACTTCCCTCCTTGTATCTCAGTAATTGCCGATCATGAAATGTCGGCGTACATTACGCAATGGTGGAACCAGACTGTCACGAGCCAGAAAGGGGCATTGGGTATTTAGGGGGTTAGAGTGTCTAGGAAGACCTGAGATATGGCGCTAGGCACCGGTGCCCACCTATAAGAAGGCCAGCTCCCCAGCAAGTAACTGGGAGAAGGCCAGAGATGAATGCAGTCATCAGTTTACACCTATCTTGCCGTTGACCTTCTCACTTCGTACCGCAGCCCCTGACACAGACGACCCCAATCGAGCAGTTGGACAGCCTTTAATCGTTCAGCCTTGCAGCAATATGGAACAAACCATTTCAGCTCGATCCCTAGTCCTGTGAACAGTGGCAAAGATGAAGGTTTAATGACACCCAAAAAATAGTTGCAATAGATCTCCGCCTCTCGTGGAGTCCCTGGATTGCATGGATGCCACCATTGCTACTTTAACACATGTGTTCTGTTGTCTGTGTAGTCAGCAGCATCAGCGGTAATAATTTCACGAAAGCCCCTCAGCTGATGAAATGTATGGTGGCATATCCGTACGGTTCGCATCTACATTCATGCAAGGTTCAAGGTCGGAGCTTGGATATGCCAAGCTGACACGGAGCTGAATCGGCCTTGCTGGGCATTGTGCGGGTATGTCCGAGACACAGATAGGCATTTTGGCTGTGATGGGGTAATGCGATGCAGCCTGTCAGCCAACACCGGGCGTCGGCTCTTCTTCAGGGACACATGTTTTAATACATTCCTTTCGGGCATCCCACGTTCTCCCAAATGGCGGGCATGCGCGACGCCGAGGGTAAGATAGACGTCCAGGGTAAGATAGACGTCCAGGGATGATGAAAATGAGCCACGCTGACGTAAACCCTAATTCGTGCGCCACCGCATATCTGGAAGAAGAGCTGAAAATGGCATTGGCTTATGGCTGAATTTCGTGTGTGAGATTCATAAGACGAATATATTGGAACAACTTCTCGAGCGCATGTGATTGAGAGACATTTCCATAAATCTGAGTCCAAGGGATGTGTTGGAATGGTTTCTTCTTTCTGCTGTAAGTTTCTGGGCCTACAGCAACGGCCGCCACAAACAAAACGCGCTACGGCTTACAGCGTGTCGCAGAAAATATAAGTCTGACGGGTTTCCTTGTTTCGTCACAGTCTTCCAATAGCCTTCGGCTCCACGTCTTTTCATACCCGCCAAACCTATAACGTTGCCGTGATCATAGGTCACAACAACCTCATCATGGCAAATTCCAGGACCTCCAGAGGGCCTGTCACGGTCTTCCAGTCGGTGGAGAAAGAACGGAACCGCATGACCACCACACTCCAGGTCACCGATTCTCATGTCCCAGGCCCCCAAAACACCACCACCGTCCAAGCTACTCTGCCAGAGTATCACGTCTCCCCACCTTGGCAACTTCTTTGGGACGATTTGAAGCTCTTTCTCAAACAAAGCGTGCTCCTTCCATTCATCGTCGACCCATTATGGTATCCTCGCCGCAATGAGACACACTTTCCTCCATTGAGCCAGGCGTGGGTGCCCCGGAGCATCAACTGGGGCTTCATCCAGCGCGCAGTCACGGCTTCGCAAAGTTGGTTCCAAACAATAGTCGACCCTTTTTTCCCTTCTGGGGAGATGGACGAGCTCTATCCATCAGTGGGAAATCTCATCTGCCTCGCGGCTCATGGAATTCTCATCATCGCGCAGCTCTTGTTTCTGGTCTCTCTTCCTTTTACTGCTAACCTACCATTCAATGTCCTACTGCCCTACCTCGTCGGATTCATCATTCTCAACTACGCGGTTTGCATCCCGCTCAACGCTGGAACTACAAATGGCATGCTCACATCTCAGCACGACCGTTGGGAAGAGGCCAGGCACTGGGATTCCCTCAAAAACGAAGGTTACAGGGAAAAATGGTTCTTCCAAAACGGAATCTCGGTCGGGTTGGTGCTCTTCTCTGCCTCCACCAATTGGCTAC
Source organism: Colletotrichum incanum (assembly GCA_001625285.1). Taxonomy (NCBI): domain Eukaryota; kingdom Fungi; phylum Ascomycota; class Sordariomycetes; order Glomerellales; family Glomerellaceae; genus Colletotrichum; species Colletotrichum incanum. The sequence continues at coordinate 57,663 of LFIW01000787.1, forward strand.
TATACTAACCAACGTGAAGTTCCCACTGGCTGCAAGGCAACCTGAACAGGCTTTCAAGGACCTTTCACCGCCCCATCGTTGGCATCCATAACCCAACGTAGGTATTGGTGTTTCCTGTTGATTTTTGAATTTGATATTAATAAATACTCTTGATAGAGCTGGCATCATCTTCGACATCATCCAGTGTCTCTTGGAGAGGTGTTTCTACTTTGGTACTTCCGACACAAGAGCCTGCTACTCACTCATTGCCGCTGCGTTGAGCCCTACGGAAAAAAACGACAAGGTCGTCTTGATTCTTCACTCTCAGGGCGGTCTCCAGGGGAGCATCATCCTCGACTGGCTCCTCTCTAACTACCCTCGCGATACCTTAAAGAAGGTGGAAATCTACACTTTCGGAAACGCAGCCAACCACTTCAACAACCCCAGAATAAGTGGAGACGATGCTGGCATTGTCGGCCACATCGAACACTACGGCAATTCAGGCGATTTTGTCGCCCAATGGGGTGTCAATCACTTCAAATCTCTCGTCGCCAAGGCGGCCTTGAATCGAGACCTGGAGAGAAAGGCCCGCTCTTTCGATCTGGAATACATCCTTGGCCGTGACAAGCGACAGAACAACTTCTCCGGCCTCCTCTTCAAGAATGAGGTCAAGGGTCACCTGCTCAATCAGCACTACCTCGACAGAATTCTGCCTCTGAACGAGTCCCTGACCAGCGTGGAGGAGGAGAGTAAGGGAAAACCCATGCCAGGCTCCTTCATGAGCTCGCGCATGCAGTCTGATCAAGATAGCCGTAAGCTCGATAATGAAGGAGCCAGAGTATACCAGCAGAGCAGGCTCTGGCAGTATGTCAACGGCAGATCACCGCCGCCAAAGGCTGAGGCTGCCTCTAAAAAGTTGCAGGGGATGGCTTAAGGTCTTCAGCCTCACTCACACTGATGACCTTGATAAATTGAAGGGCAATGAGCAAAGTTTGATTAGGCATGGTTCTCTCCTGGGTTCTTTCTATTTTTGTAAACACAAAACATTCCCTTCTTTTGGTCACATTGCGTCTACAAGTGGAAGATGGTCTTCCTGAACAAGTCTGCTTATCAGCACCCGTTAAATGGATTTCAAACTCTGATATCAGTCCAATCCTTCATCTCTCTGCTGTGACAGTCATTTTCGGTGGCGCAGCTGCCCGCTAACCGTTTCCCCTTCACATTCTTCCCCCAGCTCAATCATCATGAAGGAGGCAAATTGTCCAAGACAGAGCTTAGTGTGCTCCATCTCCCGAATTTCCAAGCAGCTCATTATCTGGCATGTTTTTACTATTCATTTAGTTGCTAGGTAAAGATTATCGGTATCGTATTATTTCTTTCGCTATCCGGTCTGCCTGCGCTTAACTCGCCTGTTCTGTTTTCTTGCTAGGCGGTTTATTTCCATGTGGCCACAGAATGCGAACCTCTTTCGGTAGTGACTCATAATATCAGCATTCAAATACGAGGATTAGACCTTATGTCGGGAAAGCACAACCAGCTTCCTGATATGGCAAATGTCGACTACTGAAGGGCCCAATTGTGTGGAAATTTGCTTACGCTATGTCTCCAATCTCTGCGGCGCAGTGAGCCGACTCGGTGCCGCAGACGAAAGTTCCCATCAGCATCGACAGGGGTTCACCTCACCCCCTCTTGGTCTTTAATCTATGTCCAACTCACGTCGTCAATGAACAACTTGAATGTCTTTCAGCCTCATTCACCATAAAACGATACCTTGAATCGGCCACGCGAAGTCAATTGAAATGAACCTCAAACTGCTTTCTTATGCGATGCTTCTCCATGGGAGTTGTGCATCAGCGAATGATGCACAGCAAATACTCCTCAAAAACAATGATCGATCGCGTGACCACCCTCGTGTGGTCTCACCGGACCTTGACGCATACATTCAGGATATCATGCAGGAATGGCACGCACCAGGTCTGGCTGTTGCCATCGTTGATGGAGATAAGACATGGGCAAAGGTATGGAATACATCTCCATTGTCACTGAATCGGTTCCCTCGGTTGGCAATGTGCCGGAAGCTAGGGACCCGGCAAAGTCTCGCCACTATCGCTGCTCCATCACGGTCCGTGCCGTTCAAGCACGCAGCAGTCGGAGTATGGCAATGAAGCATAAAATCTAATGTTAAACTGTTCCCAAATAGGGCTACGGCTACGCGGCTCTTAACTCGACCTGGATGACACCCCATACTCTTTTCTACACTGGCAGCACTACCAAGTCGTTCACGGCAGCCGGGCTATCACTTCTCATTGACAACGCCACTGTCAATTCCTCTGTGTACTCTGGTCTCACATGGAAAACCCCCGTCTCTAGCGTCCTCCGTGATGACTTTGTTCTCAGCGACGAGTGGGCGACGGCGCACATCACTCTCGAGGATGCCCTAAGCCATAGAACAGGCTACCCGCGTCACGACCTGGCGTCGGCGAAGACCACTCGTGAAACAGTCCGCCTATTGAGGCATCTGCCGCTAGCCGCCGAGCCGCGCGCTACGTTCTTGTACAACAACAAAATGTACGGCGCCATGGGCTATCTCATCGAGGTTCTTACCGGATCGTGGCTTGGTGATTTCTTTCGAGAACACCTCTGGATGCCGATGGGAATGAATGAGACGTATTTCTCTCTGCCCGATGCCGAGCACAGCGGCTTGGTTCTCGCTACTGAGTACTATTACGACCCGGTTCACAAAAAGCACTTCGAGGTTCCTCATGAGCCGTCATCTGGTGAAGAAGGTGCGGGGTCCATAGTGTCGACCGTCCTTGATTACGCAAAGTATCTTCGTGTCATGATGAACGAGTCAGCTCCTCTCTCAAAAGCAGGTCATCGAGAAGTCAAGACACCCCGAAACTTCGTCATCTCGTCCAAGGCACCCTACACGGGGCCCATGACGTACGCGTTTGGTTGGAATGGCGCTGTATTTGAGGGCGAACAGACGTATTTCCACACTGGTGCAGTCACCAACTTTGTCTCCGCCATGATGATGATACCATCTAAGCAGATCGCAGTGGCTGTATTCACGAACTCCGATACCAGAGTCCCTGAGGTTGTTGCACACCACATATTGTGGGAGCATTTGGGCGTGCCCAAAGACAAGCGATATGACCTCAACAAGCAGTGAGTGGACTGAAGGCAGTATTCAATGTTAGAACGAGCTAATATCATGAAAGGTATCAGTCCGAGAGGAAAGATCAATTTGAGTATCTCCAGACATGTGCTGAGCGCATGTACCCATCTCTCCCGGACCCGCCATATCTACCTACACTTCCTATCTCGGAGCATGTTGGTGACTTTTTCGATCCTGGCTATGGAACTCTAAAAGTCGACCTGAACTGTCCAAGGTCCGTTGAAAAATGCAAGCTCCGAGTTCTGGGCGTCGGCGGAGAGGGATTCTCGTACCTGGAGCCCATAGTCTACCTCGAGCCCATGTCCGGCAACTCCTGGCTTGGTCGTGGCTATCTCGGTGGTGGAATCGCTGGGAAGCTTGGAATACCTGCGTTTTGCGTGCCTGCCGAATTCAAGGTAGATGTCCACGGAACAGTGACACATCTAGGCATTGGAGTCAGACTAGGGGAGGCTGGCGACCCGCTCACATGGTTCAAGCGCGTTTGAAGATAATCTCGACTTGGCTCTTCGGAGTGGTGCAAGCAGGCTGAATTGTTTTGTCAAGAAGGTAATATCAGTGAGAAGAATTGTAGAAAAGATTGCAAATGAAGCCCCGTTTCTACCCACAGCCAATCCAAACAGGCACGGTACTGCAAACCCTTCAAAAGAGCCGAACAACATCTTCTAGACTAACGCTGCATTTTGGTTTGTCTATCGTCCACTTCGAATCGTGGCTTTCTCTTTAGGATCGGCTCCAACGCCATCCATTTCTCAATTGTCGAATGTTCTGCATCTCCAGCGACAGAAATCTTCTCTGCCAACGTCCGAAATTTCTGGCTTTGTTTGGTGTTACTTGCTGGCTGACTGGTAGGCTGCAGCACATTTACGCCACGCACTGGGTCGATATAAATGGCATCCACAGACGTGACTTTTCTCATTTTCACTTTCTTGTCGTCCTTCCGACGCCTGAACTCCGATTTCAGCCTTGCAAATTGCTCCGGCGCCGGTTTTGGAACGCTCGAGAGTGTCCGAGTCGAAATATAATTCCTGCCAGACTTCTCCCTGGTGTCGGGTCGAGCGCGGTATTTCATGTTTGCCATCAGAGTGTTGAGGTAATTCTGCGATGGCAAGGGTTCGAAAATGTCTTTCTTCTTAAAGTCTCCTTCTTGCAGGCCCGTCTGAGCTCGTTGGATAGTGCTTGAATGAGGAGCAATCTCATCCTCGGCTGGAGGACTCTTCTGTCTCATAGGCCGGCTAATCCATATGGGCATCTTGTAGTGGGCTGGCGGGAACTTCATCAATAGTTGTTTTAGTACTTTTGATCCGTTTCTTACTCACGAGGTACTTGTCTCTTCGAATCCCAGTTAACAACACGGCCTCCGCCACCGCCAGGTTGCTTTTTCTTCACCAATACGGCGCAGATAAGGCCGTCGCAATTGTTAAGCAAGTAGGTCTTGAGCTGTTCATCCGTCACGACACCCCCCAGAAATGGTTTGAACTTAGCATAATTGGGGTTGAGTGAGCCAAATTGCATAGCAGCTGGGTCCAGCGTGGTTAATGAGTGATCAAGACACCAAGCATGTAAGTAGAAGGCTTACCAGTCAGGTCGTAGACCATCTCAAGCGAAGCGACGAAAGAATCGTGTTGCAAGTTTTGAATCTCATCAACATGCCCGTCGAACGTTTGAAGCTCTTCAAACTCGATCTCCGGAAGGCCTTGCCCGATTTTCTCAATGGTTGCCACAATGTAGCCCTTCAAACGAGCGAACTGGAGCAGGGGCGCTTCTTCACCCTCTTCTGTCTTCAGGTCTAGTGTGGCGTCTGTGCCTAGGTACGGCGAAAGTTGCTCTATAAGATCAATGTACTTGCTGCACTCATCTGAGTCTTGAAGTGCTGGGTTTATCATCTTGTTAGCAACTCAAATTTCAGCCGGATACTACATGCCATATGATGTTTGCTTTAACTTGGACCGAGTAGATGTTTCTGTCAAACCTAATCTCGTGGGGAAGAACGAGGCCTATGTTCGCCAGGCCCTGGAACTCGTCCTCTTGATACTCCTGCCGTTCCTCAATCAAGTTGCCAACGTAAACCTCTTGCAACTTCGAAACAATGAAGTCCCTGTTTTCATGATGATATCGGTTGAAAAGTACGGTGGCATCCCGTCCAGCATTCTAAATCAGGATCTGGAGTCCGCCTGGATGTAACTCGGCGTAGTCTCAAGAAGATCAGTTACGTAAATTTCATTGATGTAGGTATCGAGATGGACTTACTCGTAATATCGTACACCTTCTTGTCGATCGAAATGTACATCCCTGTCTCTCTAAATTCATATCTGCGGAGCGATCTTGGGGTAAAATTTCGGACAGAATGACGATCTCTGATTTCAGCAGGCTTGCTCGCCACGATTCCGACCCTCCAGATCGAAAGAGACTTTCTGATCTCGAGCAGACTGTATCCCTCGTCTCGGAGATTTCTAGATGGATCGCCACCGGGAGTGCTTCGCAGCAGCTTCGTCAGCTTTGGTTCTGACATACATTTAAGACCTCCGTCCATTAGCTCTACTGCCCTCACAGACAATTAAGCGGTGTGTATTAGGTGTTCTTACAGGTAATGTCAAACACACTGCGGTGGATTTTGACCCATAACGGCCTCCCTTGTTTTCCATCGCCCATGGCAATGTCTTCTTGTCGTAAGATTCGCACCACTCTTGCTATCGCCAAGGCAGGATGGTCTGCGTCGTAAAGCTTTTGCGTAGCGTCGCCTGTCAACTGCCTCCCATAGAACGTCCGTTTCGTGAAAGGGAGTAGTTCGATCTTTGTCAAACCGAGAGATCGACATACAGCTGAGCATCTGTACACCTCCAGATCAAATCCGTCTTCGACCAGAACAAGGGGCTCATCTAGCCGCTCCGCGTGGTCGTACAGCTCGGCGATGGTGAAGTAGGGAACATGATGTTGACGAGGCCGCTTTCCAGGCCTGAAAGCTGCGCCGGCTAGGTTGTTCATTGCGAAGAACGGCAGGTCACTCGTCTGCATGGAGATGGTAGGATCTTCTCCGCGAAGTACTTCGCCGGCAGGATCCTCATACCATAACTTTGACGGTTGCTCCCATTCCTGTCCTGCTGCCCAGAACTCCATGATTCCCAGCGCCTGCCCGTCTGTCGTATTGCCGGGATACGCCGGCATGTCAAAGTCGAACTCCAGCCATGACATATAGTCGTCCTCCCGGTTCGCCTCGATCTGTGCCTCCATGCTGACGCACGCGGTTTCGAAAGCGTCTCTCAGTCCGGCGGGGCGGATACAAAGAACTTCAAAGGTTTCGAATGCGGATCTTGCCAGGCTTATGGCCCCCAGACGTATTTTCCGTACTGACCATGGTTCTTGTCTTTGCGTATGCCTTCCTTTCAAATGGATCGCCGGGTACTTCCACCTAATTCTTTCCGCCTTGTTTATGGTATCCAGAGCATCCTTCTGTTGATCGGCGCTTGTTGGTAAACCCTTGTTCAAGGACCAATGAGTTGCCAACAAGCCTCTGGGCCCTTTCACTGGCGTCGTCTTCGGTTTTCGTCCGGGTAGAGATGCGTATAGTAGGTACCCCAAAGCACGCCAGAACCACACTGTAATACCAACCTGTTGCGGCACATTCTGATAAGAGGATGGAATCCATGCCCCAAGAGACCCATCCTGGTTCATCCCTACTAGGAATGGGTGTATCCAACGGTCGACAATATCTTGGGTATCCGCCTCGTGTCGATCATTCTTTCGAACGAATGCAATATCCCTAAGCCAACAAAGCTCCTCACGGTACCTCCGTCCATTCCAAGGAGTTAGCTGCCACATGGAGAATGTTTCGACGAACCAAGGACGAATCTTGTTGTACTTTTGCCTCCTTGAATGCAATTCCCGGGCCAGAAGCTTCAACGACTTTGCACAAAACAGAGGGGGTGTGAAGTCGGTAACCCATCGGGTCATGGTGTCTCTGGGATAATAGTAAGGGGTCGGGTACCCGTTGTCGCCCAAAATGATTGTTGCCGAAAGCATTTTTGGTACTCTGAGGCATTGAGGTCCGAATTTGGCCACCAATTGGTCCCAGAAGTCTTGAGATGAAAGCGATTGCTGCCACAAAGCAGGTATAGGCCATTTCGACAGTAGGGCTAAAGAATCTTTGGGTTCGTCAAATGTCTGTTCGTAATTTTCCCAGTAAAGCGGCCACTTTGTCAGGCCCAATATTAGACTTGCGTCTGTTGTTGTATGGAAGTACTCGGCGGAATCATCCGTGGTGACTGTAGATACTATACCGCCGAAGGTAGCTGTTTCCCACGACTGTCCAAGCTCTGCTTGGTGCTCTTTGGGGCCAAACTGTGATTTAGTTAATAAGGCAAAATCATTAGCATCGTCCAGGAACTTAGAGCTTACAAGTTCGAGGTTTCTGTATGGCTGCCCTAAGTCACGTATTACCGATTCATTGGTTCTGTGGCAGAAGCCAATTGCATGCTTCAGATCGAGGCCCGCCCATGGTAAGCAGGTATCCATTTCAATACCCTTCAGCTAAAATTGCAGAAAGACCTTCGATATTTGCATTGTGGCGAAGAGCAGAGCTTACCATCAATTCATGTACAAGCTTTGTGGAAATAAAGTCAGCTTTAAACCAGCTAAAGTCAGACTCAGAAGGCCGTCTTACTGTATCAGCAAGATTGGCTAATGCTGCCTTTCTCGAAATTTCGGTTGTCGTCGGGCTTAAGATCGTTCTGATATCAAGGATGTCGATGAAGATGGCGATCGGCCCAGTGGAGGCCGCGTTAACAGAAACCGTCATCCCGTGAATGATCCCACCCGGCTCGTAGCTTCCTTGGGTAGACTTGTCATTGAACGTCCAGTACACTTTCTGGCCCAAAAGGTGCAACAGCGCCTTGATTGTATCCTCGGCTGTAAGAATCCAAGGCGGAGGGGACTTCATCCACCAAATACTGCCCCATTGTTGGGAGTCAAGGGGTACTTCTTTCCAGCCAGATTCGTGGTTTCTCGAGTTGACAAGTGATTGAAACCTAAATACCCGTATAAGCAAAAACTTTCAGGGTTGTGACTCTATGCGTGCCAGCTACTGAAGGTGTCGAAGCGCTATAGGGAGCATACCAGGGTGTCAGAAGACAACTTCTGAGCATGTTTTCCGCAAGCTGAATGGCTTCCCGGAGCACACCCCAAACTGCTGGGTCTTGAGCGCTCCATCGATAATCCGTTGTCCGTTCGTTTGACCAATTAGGAGGTACGGTGAAGTCAATTACCCAGCGGTTCCTCGCCCAGAATGGGAACCAGGTCCACTCCTTCACTTCAATCGCGTTTCCGACCAGCTTCGGCGCCTCGTCTTGCGCAGTGTAGATGTCAGCCTTGGCAAGAACTGCGGCTTCCCATGTCCGCAGGCCGAATTGATTGTTCACTTGCTGCAGTTCCGAGATGTAGAGATTATCGAGCTGGTGTGGAAGTGGTTGAGGGACTCGACCTGGGGACGGGTCATCGAGATCGAGCGTCACAGGGTCGATATTAGGGTAAACCGGATCTATCCATGAGAGGCCGTCTGTTCGTTGGGGCCGCGGCTTGCCCACGCAGTAGTGCTTCGCCCAACCGTGGATGGGAATGGACGACATGTTGGCGTGTGTGTCAGCTGCAGGTGTTGACGGATAATCCTTTCTCTTTGCAATAGTCAGTAAAAGGTGGAAAGAATCACACAACGAAGTCTTCTGAGATATTGAAGACGACGAAACAGAAGCGGCGGCAGTATGAAATAGCTTCAGGGTGATGTGCATTAGAACAACGACAGTCCGATTAGAAATATTCAGTCGGGCAGTCTTGGGGTGTTGACAAGGGGGCTTTGAGACGATGTGGTCGTCATTAGTTTGCCGATAGCCATGGAATTAGATTTCTATCATGTGGAGCTGCATACATTTGTCTTCATAGCCCTGCTTGCAGCCCATGGTGTCATTTAAGAAAGAATAATAGCCAGGAAACAAGGTCAGCCGAAAAAACATGAAAGGGTGCCCATAACATTGACTCACGATGATGAATTCAAGGGAAGATTGAGATCGGGGCTTTCTTGAGTTTCCCATGTTGCCCCCTGCATACAACCTCCGTATCCGGCAAAAACACACGAAATAACTCCCTAGATTCCTAAACAAAGCCTCAAGCAAGATGTTGGACGTTGTCGTTGCGCAACAATTGGTTTCCCTGCATCGACGATGGGTACTAGCCAAGAACTGTTTGCTCGTACAACTGTCTTCATGAATATATTCAAAATTAGGTCCGCATTATCGATGTGCCCTATCATATTCTGCCACAGAGCAACGGGTAGGTTCAGGCAGGTCTGGCTGGGACACCGGCCCCGATGCTAAACGAGTGGGCCGGCTGGCCGTCGCCAACCATGCGAAAGTCTACATGTGAAAAGCTTGAAAAATTCTACACAGAGAAGAACATAGTAGAGTTGAAAAGGTTTACACATGTTACAGCGGTCAGTTAGGGTAATAGAGGACAGGTTCAAAGACAAGCGGCGTAGTGGACGTGGGGAGCCATATTGACGCAGGCATCTGGGACGAGAAGCAAACTCTGCTTAATGTGATGATGGCGACCGTTTAAAAAGGAGAATCAAGTCAGGATGCTACAATAAGAAGACACCTAGCTAAACCGGCCACATCCCGCACATTATCTGGCCTCAAAGAACCACAAGCCGGACATTCAAAGTTTGCTCACTACTGCCAACCATATCCAAGTCCTCACCGATCCCCTCTCTTTCTCTTCTGCCCGCATGACCTCTTCCTGGGATCCACCGCAAATCCCATCTGCTTCAGGGTATTCTTCGCAATTTCCTGATTCATCTCTCTCGGGATGCTTACTGCGGCATCCGAGACTCCTAGTTGGCTCAGCTTCGGGTATGGATTCTCCGTGGCGACTTTATTGTCCTTCTTCTGCTTCTTTCGAAGCGGGTATAGCGGCCGCACCGTGAACGGCGTCGGCGGCTGCGTCGGTGGCCCAGGTTGGCTTGCTGTGGTACCTGAGGAGCCGGCCTTGGGGGTGACCTTTGGTGTCATGCTTGGTGTCCGTCTGTATGAGGTTTTCCACGCGACGGGCTTCTCAGCGGTGTTGTGAGCGTGCTTGGTGGTGCGGTACAAGGCGATGATGCGGTGCTGGTTTGTTTTCCAGAGCCACTGCTTCATCCGGTCATCTTTTGTCACGTTTTTGGAAAGAACTGATCCGGCCTTGAGCTTCAAGCTGTCAAGAAAAGGAGTCGGCTCACTGTATCTCAACAAGGCTGGGTCGGAAGGGTCAGCTGATGAACATGTCAAACAAAAACTTTACCAGTGATGACTTACAAGTAAGGTTGTAGACGTAAACGCCATCGGATACATACGACTCGTTGAACCCACCCGGTCTCTCTTTACCATTCATGCCTTCAAGGACCTTTTGGCTCATGTAGGGCAGCTTATCGCGCGGAATGACCACCTTGGCGGTGATGGCATCGGGACACTCCCAGAGCTGGTGGTACCCCTCGGGAGGATCCTGCTTCTCCATCTCGACAGTTGCGTCTGTGCCCCAGCAGTCGGTGAGCAGATCGAGAATCGTGTCGTTCGCTTTGATCTCTGGAGTAGAACCAGCAGTCAGTGGAGCTACTCTTCTGGTGTTTAACTATGTTTTTCCACACAGCATTATCTGCTCGACGTGCATCGCACTTAGGGGGTGTTGTGAACTCACTGTCTTTGCTGAAGATGTAGTCTCGGATGCAAATTTCGGTGGAAGATACGGCCTTGGTTTCCCGTTCTTTGACAATGAATCCAATTTGCATGCCACTCAGCTGCCTGTGGACGTCGAAGCCGAAGGCCGACTGAGGGTCGTGATGGTATTTATCCCACAAGGCTGTGCCGTCACCTCCAGCAACCTCCTCAATGACAGACGACCCACCGGGATGTAGATCAACCAAAACTGCCATCATATGTTAGTCTGTTTTACTTAGGTTCTCTGCAGTGCAATGATAGATGAAACCCCACTTGTGAAGTCATAGACTTTGTCACGAATGATCGTATAGATTCCCGTCTCGCGAGTCGTGTGCCATTTGACCTCGTTCGTTGTGAACACGCGGTGACAACGATGGTGCCTTTCGCCGAGTTTGTTCCAAACCCAGCCAATATTATACGGACGGAGGGCTTTTTGGATGACATCCGGGTGGTACCCTCGGTTCATGGCCTCGAGGACAGGGTCTCCGTTGGAGGTCCCAGTGAAGACGGCTTCCAAGTCCTGCAGCTCTGTTTCAAGCTCGATATCTACTCCAGCTTGCATCAGTGTTTCTTTTCAGGGGTATCTCTATTCGCACAAAAGATGGCGAAACTCACTGGTTATGTCGAATACATCCCCTGCAACATGTACCCATCGCGGCCTCCCGAGCTTCCCATCATTGATTCTGATATCCTCTTTCTTGCGGGGTGCAACGACGTATCCAACAGGACGCTGACCGTAGAGCCATCTGAGGCAATCTTCCCCGATCACGTCTGGGCAGAGAACTCGACAAGAGGACAATGGAGCTGGCTTAGTGACGTTGGCCCTCATGGCGAAATTCCACTCTCCGTTTGGCAGCATCGGGGTGATGTCGTAAACCGCCATGCCTTTCCCATTCCATAGGCAACCCCACTTGACGGGACATTCGAGCCTCTGGTGTTCGCCAACCTCTGAGATGGAGCAAAACGGAATTCGCGCCGCTGCCGGCTTGGCGGGGCTCGAGCTCGAGGGGATCGCCGGTCTCGCAATGGCCCACGCCGGGAGGTCCGCGTCGATGCCTTGGCTGCGCTGGTCAGACATTTTCTCCGCGTGGAAGAAAATTGACGACTGGTGGTCGGCTTCGCTGGCGTAATTGCGCAGATAACGCCAAGTCAAGTGACTCCAGTCCAAAGTAACGTCGTCGAGTGGTGCCTGGTCCAGCTTTCTCCTCATCCACTGCCACTCGAGGTCGAACTCCTTTACGAGAGAAGCCGTAACGTACCCCAGCAGCCTCCAGCGCAGGAAAGAAAGACGGGCGTTGCTCATGCACAACTCCCTGTCGTGGCTGGGGGAATTTGCGCTGTACAACACCTTGGATCTCGTCGAATCCATCGCCCCCTTCCCAAAGCGGACCAGATCGTCGACAAAGCTCGCGTTGCCAGCAAAGCTGGGCCTCAAGGCCGGACGGAGCCTGTCGGGGTACTGGCCAACGCTATCATCCTTGTACGATATGGGCGCTGTCCTCACGGGCAGTGCCGCTTGGCCGAGGAATCCGAGGGCCTGGTAGAACATCTGCGGCGTTCTCTTGCTATTGGGGCTGGTCTCCTCTAGGTCAGAGAGCCGGTTATGCGGCTTCAGCAGCTTTTCGATGGAACTACTCGCGACAGCCTCGTGTTTGATCGAGCGACCGTAGAGCATTGCAACCAATAACATCATTGTAGACCGCAACGTCGTCTCGGCATACACCGTTCTGCACCAAAGGGCATATTCTTCGGCGTACCATGGTCGAAGTCTTTTAAGGTCGAGTCGCCTTTTCCGCAACTTCTGCGCCACGGCCTTCATGCTCTTATTGAGCTCCTCATACCTCGAATATTTGTACGGCGGATCCATAATCTTCGCGGGCCAAATCTTCTCTGCTCCGTTGTTCATCTCGGATTTGCCCTCGCAAACCCACGACCACCGCAGGCTTGGATAGCCGTACTTTTTGACGTGACTCTGCCAGAAATCAGAAGTGGTCATTGCGCAGGGAAAGATGGCGGGAATGCCGAGCATCAAGTCGAAGAAGGGGTTTTCGAGGGACCAGCTCTCGTATCTCCAGTGCAAGCTGGCCTCGCAAGTTGGAGGGTTCATCCCGCGCGTGCCGATGTATTGGATGCGGCCGCCCAAGTCCATCCAGTAATCCTTTACAGTGGTTCCGAATAGGGAGTTCTCGAACGAATAGCCTGCTTCTGCCCACCTTTCCTCCTTGAAAAACTAGATTATGGCCATTAGCAAGGGAGCGGGGTCTAGGTGAATGGGAGATGGTGAGTATCGAACTCACGAGCTCGCCTGTACAGCACGGCAAAGATTTGGACTTGGGCGTCAGTTCGAGGAAACGGCGAGAGAGCGCATGCTGTTCCTATTTAGCGAGGGGTTTCTTTGCGTCGTCCAAATCGCCGCGGGGGTGAAAGTAACATACCGCCAGCTCATGGAGCATCTACGAACCAACACCACGGTCAGAAACGACGTTGACGAAAAGAAATAGGGGAATGAGGTTGTAACCCTACCGTTTTCGCCATCCCAACTGCAGCCTGCCTCCCCTCCGGATCCTCGGGCGTGCGCTCCTTGAACACCGGCTCCATCGACGTCAGCAGCAGTGTCATCCAGTGCCGCCAGTTCCCATTTTGGTCCAGGAAGTTTGTCGTCCTGCCAGTCACGTCCGGATGCTCGTCCGGCATGTGGAACCCCCAGAAGAAGTGGTCGGCGATATCGTCGAGGGTTTTGCGGGCCTATTCCCTACTGATGCGAGATTTGGGCGGGACAGGGACAACGCGGTAGATGGCGGTATTGACCCATGTGTCCGAGCCGGTTCCAGAGGATACGGGTCCGCGGCTATCGCGGGCGCGAGGGTCAAGGAAGCTTGCTATCCTATGTAGCAGTGTCATCTGGCTGTGCCCTGGCTTCAATGGCGTGAAGAGGAGAAACTCACCATTCGTGATCCGAAGCCTCACTAAGGATTCGATTTGCGATCTCTATGACCCTGCTCAACTTTCCCCAATGCTTGTCGTCGTCGATGTCGACCGACAGCTGTGCAGTATCCGAATGGTAATAACTCGCCCATCTCTCCCTCTGAAAGATCTTGAACCACTTTGTTTCGTCCACTTCCACAAAGTCCCGCTCCACCCAAGGGCCCGGCGTTGGGTTTAACGCATTTTTGGTGTTGAACAGGGAGCTCTCTCCTTTCTCGTCATCGATACTGTAATCATCGACGTCGTCGTTCACGTACATCTCATTCATGTCCTCTTCATTTTCGCTTGAGTCATCGCTACTATCCAATCCTGAAAGCCCCTTCGGCAGTGCCAGCCGCGGCGTGTACGGCTCAAGCTGTTCTAGGACGAGGACCTCGTATACGCGGAGCCCTCCAAAATGTAGAAGTTGTACGTGCTCTGCGTAAAAAAGCCGATCGAGGTCGAAGGCGTTTGGTTTCGGGACGGGAGTATAATCATGAAAGTCAGTGCCTTCGGCGTCCAGCTCCGGTAGAAAGGAGCGAGTCCACCATGTCATCTTGGGGTCATTTGCTGGCATCGTTTCTTTGCAGTACGAGGGACGACGATGGTTTGTGGGTTTGTCGTAGTTGGCAGAATTGTAACTTGGGGTACCGTCCTCTGGTTCTGGATGGCTTGGTAAGATGGATGGAGGGCACGCCTTCAATCACACGGCAAGTACAGTGAGACGAGGACTGTCTTCCGAGACTAATTTGACGTGCCTGATCCGGCGGCGCTTGACGGTAAGATGAGAAAAGCTACCGCTCTGGATTCTGATCAAACCGGCCATGCTGCCGTGGCCCGGGCATATAGCGCCGCGCCTGAACAAAAATGGAAACAATATTCTCGAAAGAACGAATTGCGTGCTACAATGGAATGGGCTTCAAATTCGCGAATAACAAGAACATTTGGAACAATGGACAGATGAGTGGGGGGAGCAAAATGCTTATCAATTGAAGATCTCAAAATGGTGCATTGTCTGAAACCATCTTCAAGGGAGACATTGTGTCACCGTGCACACTTCCTGGTGGGGGTGAGCGTTGATAAGCTGTCGAGATATCAAACAAAAAGGATAATGGATCCGAAGCCGAGGAGGAAGACAAAGGCCATATACGGTTGAAAAGGCGGTTGTACATAGGAGTAGATGGTCAGTAAGGGGCATCCGAACGCTCTTTTCAACCAGTCGTCATCCAAGCTAAGGGCATCAACAGTTGCTACACCAAGAGTGCCGCAGATCAGTTGGACTACTGACCAATGGCGGCGTTCGAACATCGAGGTTCAACGACACAGGTGACCCTTGAGCTTACTTGTTCAGAACCAACAACGAGCGGTGAACACGCCCTTAATGAAATCATCAAGCATTGCACAATGCGTTAGGGAACAATTTGAAGTGTCTATGGCTTGTATTGCCGTCTATTTACTCTTTCTACTCTCTTATTCTTACCCTCTCATTCCCTGTCGCCAGGAACCTCTCTCCTCGCCCGCGGGATCCTCCAATCCCGCAGCGAGATGGTCATTCCTCATCCGGCGATTTCATTTCAAAGGGGAATCTCATGGGTGCTCGTCAAAGAAATCATAAACAGGCCCGTACCATGCAACCCGCGTTACCGAAAAAAGACTTTTGTAAGGCTCGTGACAAATGGAAGGAAAGCGATCTCGTGGCGACTCGTTTAGATGTCGTCCTCGTCGGAGAAGACCTCCTCACCACGCTTGCGGCGGGCCATGCGGTCTGGAAAGAATTTAGTTAGCAACTCTGTACAATGACATCGTCAGGTGATGGATGGGACCATGAACTTACCCTTCTTCTTCTTGCGGAGCTCGGAAGACGACAGCTTGACCTTCTTCTTGGTGTTGACAATCTTGTTACCCATGGCGTCAAACTTCTCCTCCTCCTCGGCGTCGTCGCCCTTGAGACGGGGACCAGAGCCCTGGCCCTGAACCCAGTTGTGACCGGAAGGAGTCATCTTGCCGTCCATGACAGCCCAGACCTCCTCGGTGATGTTCTTGGTGAACTCAGCAGAGTGGGTAATGATGATGACACCACCCTCGAACTTCTTCAGGGCCTTGGACAGGGCACCGAGGGAGTCACGGTCGAGGTAGTTGGTAGGCTCGTCGAGGACGATCAAGTGAGGACGCTGCCAAGAGCAGGCAGCAAGAACGACCTTGACACGCTGACCACCGGACAGACCGCGCATGCGGGAGTGGGAAACCAGCTCGGCGTCAAGACCGAAGTTGGCGCAGTGGGTCTCAATCTCCTTGCGGACCAGGGGACGGAACTGACCAGAGGCAAGGGCCTCCTTCATGTCGACCTCAGCAACCATCTTCTGGTGGGAAGCCAGAAGCTCGTTACGGGGAAGCCAGACGTTGTCAGCGGACATCATGGGAGTCCAGCGCTCGTTCTTCTGGCCGACGTTGTCGCCAATGGCGAAAGAGCACTCGTACTCGTAAGAGTTCTTGAACTTTCTGCGGGAGTTAATGCCGATGATGCGGCGCTGGGTACCCTCGATCTTGAAGATCTTGTTCATGGCCTCCTCATCAGCGTCGGTGATGATCTTGTTGGCACGGTCCATCGTCTCACGATCCTCACCAGTCTGGAAACGCCACTGGATGTACTCAGAGGGGGTCTTGTCCAGGTGGTTATCGATGTGGGCGAAAGCGTGCTGCTTGATGTAGGCGATACGGATGTTCTCGTGCTGGTAGATCTCACCCTGGGTGGGGACGAGCTCACCAGTGAGAACGTTGATAAGGGTGGACTTGCCAGCACCGTTGGGACCAATGACAGCGATACGGGAGCCGAGAGAGCACTGGAAGGAGATGTCCTGGATCTGGGGCTTACTGGTACCGGGGTACTGGAAGGACATCTTGCTGGCACGCAGGATGGCCTTGGCCTTGGTCTTGACACCCTCAAGGAAACCGGGCTCGGGGAAGGTGAACTCCATCTCGGAGTCGCTGAGCTCGTAGTAAGACTTGGCAGCGGGGTTCTTCTTGACGAACTCCTTGAGGTTACCACGGTAGCGCTTGAGCTTGAAGCGCTCGTAGTGGACGATGTGCTGGCAGACGTTGTCGAGGAAGGCAGAGTCGTGGGAGACGATGATAGAAGTGCAGGGGGAGTTCTGGAGGTACTCCTCGAGCCACTTGACGTTCTTCACGTCCAAGTGGTTGGTGGGCTCGTCGAGAAGCAGGATATCGGGAGCTTCGAAGACGGCACGGCACAGAGCGAGCTTCATCTTCCAACCACCAGAGAGGGCAGAGATCTCACCCTTGATCATGCCGTCGGTGAAGCCGAACTCGTTCAGCTTGGCCTCGACATCGGCCTGGGAGGTCTCGACGCCAGCATCCTGGAGCTTCTTCATGGTCCACTCAATGGTGGTCATCTCAGTGTCAGCAGAGTCAAGGTCGTGCTCGACGAAGACGGTCTTGACCTCGGACTGCTTGGGGAAACCCTCAACCTGCTCGTTGTTGATGGCGCGCATGAGGGTAGACTTGCCGGAACCGTTGGGACCGCAAAGACCGTAGCGCTGACCACGCTTGAGACGGAGGTGAGTCTGGTTGAGCAGGATCTTGGCACCGTAGGCGAGAGAGAAGGTGCAGTTGCAAAGATCCTCACCCTCCTCATCATCGGGGTCGGTCTCAGCCTCCTCGGCGGCACCGGGGGAGGCACGCTTACGGAAGTCGTCAACGACCTTCTGGGCGTCCTCGTCACCGACGATGACAGAGATGTAGGGCTTGAGGGCCTCGGTCCAGACAATAGACTCGATCTCCTTCTCGTCAATGAGCTGGCCAGCAATGTTGGCAGCGTACTGGAGAACGATGTCAAGCTTGTCGGCCTTGGCCTTGTACTTGGAGGGAATAGAGTCCTTGAGCTTGGGGAGAACGACGTCCAAGTCAGAGTCGTGGCGGACCTCGGGGATCTTGCCGTCAACGACGTTACCGACACGGGTAAGGGTGTCGAGAGCCTGCTTGGTCTTCTCACGAGCCTCGGGATCGGCCAAGTTGTCATAGTTCTTCTGGAGACCGGGCATCATCTTGGGCAAGAAAGGAGCAACGATGTTGGGGTCGTCGACAAGCTTGCACATGTTGTCGACAATGACGGCGGCCTTACGCTTGATGGCAGTCTCACGCTCAGCGAGACCACGGTCAAGGAGGGGAACCATGAGGGCAAGGGTAGGCTCCTGGACCTCAGTGACGAAGGTGGTGGCACCGAGCAAGTGAACGGTCTCGGGAACGTTCTCAGGCTTGGCGATACACTTGATGAGCTCGGGAATGAAGCGCTCGATATCGCGGTTGACAATGAGCTGGCAGATCTGCTCCATGGTCTTGTAGGCGCGCTCCTTGACCTCCTTCTTGGTGTCCCACATAGACTCGGAGACGACGGGAATCAGGTCAGGGACGCGGTAACCGACCTGGGCGGGGGCAGTGCGAACGACGGTCTCGAGGACGTCGAGGGCAGCCATCTTCTCCTGCCACTTCTGGGCCTCGAGGAGGGACTTCTTGACGGGCTCGAAGACACCCTTGACAGCGTTGGGGTTGATGGCCTCAGCGATGGCGAGGGCAGCCTGGGTGGCGGCATTCTTGACACCGGTGATCTTGTCGCCAGCGGCGGCAAGGACATCGGGGAGAAGGGCGACGAGGAAGGGCTCGACGTGGGCGGAGACCTCAGAGTGCTGAGCGATGGAGGTGATGGCAACGGCAGCCTTCTCACGGGCGGCAGCGTCCTTCTTGTTGTTGAACAGCTTTCTCAGGGCCTCGATGCTCCTGCGGGGAAATCCTTGTCAGCGCTGATGCTCCAGAAAATTTTTTGTGTGAACCGAAAATAGCTCGCCGCTGACTGGCCAGGATCGGCCGTATTGCGTCGCAGCGGGTCGGTGGGAAAACCGCCCGAGGGGCGAGGGGTGACATGGGATGGCGGGAAAAAAATCTGAATTTTTTGGGAGAGAAGCCCCTCAAGGCCGTGGACACGGTGGCTCGGAGATAGGGCTGCCCAAAAGATTGCAGACCGTGCAACAGGAAAGCGACTGTGACTTACTTGATGGGGACCTCCTGGTCCTCGATGCGGCCGTTCATGAAAGAAGCCAGAGCGTTGGAAGACTCCTTGATGTCGGAAGCCTCCTTGGAGATGGTGAGCTTCTGCATAAGCTCGTCCAAAACCTTGACGGACTGGGCGTTCTCGGAAGACATTATGACGGTTGGAATTATGTCGATCGGGAGGATGGTGGTTTATCGAGATGGTCGGGGGAAAAACTCGCGAGTCTGAACGTCTAAAGCGTCTAGATGCGAAGTCTATGCTTTATCGTAACCGAAAAGGCGACAGCGAAATCGATTTGGAGGATGGGAAGGCCCGCGGGAAGAGACGACGACTGGAGGATCGTTGTTCTTCTGCTCTAGATGGCGCTTCGGTGGGATTGTCTCTGAACTTCTTGCGAAGGCGGGGGTTTGATCAGGGCGAGATTCGCTCTTGATAAACCGTCGCAGACAGGAGACGGAAGAAAATCAAATGATCGAGTGGAGATACGTCCGGAGGAAGACGAACAACCAAGAAGAAAGGGAATGGGAGGTTTGGAGAGGAAGAGGTTCAAGAGTAGGAAGAGAGGAGAGGAGGGAAAAAGCGAGAGAGGGGTGAGGGCGGCGGGCTGGAGTTTTTTATCTCTAGCGTAGAAAAAAAATTGTTGCGTCCTGGCTTGTGTTATCGGTCTTGGGTACAGAGGTACGGTCGCCCCTCCCCCTCCTCGTTGTTCCTATCTAGTTGGCAGTGTGTCCTCTCCCCCCTGTGCCCCCCCCCTTCCGTCCCGCCGCCGCCGCCGTCGCCGCCCTCCCACCAAAAACTTTTTTTTCCCTCCCCTTCCCTCGCTCAGTGCCCAAAAAAGTGTGTCCCTCACTCTCTGGCCCGGCGACGGCGACGCTAGCGGCAAGGGTAGCCCCACCACAGAAAAAAATCAGAAACTGCGGAAACCTCCCCTCTTCTCCCTCCTTCCCTCTCCTGCCACTGCCTGAGGGAGGTGCGTGCCTTACCTGACTGGCCACGGTTGGGTGTCACTGTGTCCCCCTGGCGAGTAATGTCTTATCGGAGGGGTTGTTCCCCTTATCTGACCCCGCGCTAGTCCTGAAGGGGTTAATTGGAAGGGCGGTGAGTGGGAAAATGCCCGTTCATGCACCAATGCACTTCCAGCCATTTGCAGGGCCCACGGACACTTTGCCATTTGCCATTCCACCACCACCTGGCCCATCCTGGATTCTTTTACGATGGTATTTTTCATATTTATTTTTATTTTTTATTTTATTTTTGGTTTTGTCCACATCGCTGGGGCCTGCCTTCGTCCCTGAACCTCTTTTCTTTTTTTCTTAGTAACTATTATTTTCTTCTTGTTGAGTTGTCGTTGTCCAGGGACCCCGGTGCAGATTGTGTCCGTTCTCTGTTGGTTTCCGAGTCCCTCCCTAACAACGACCATCCAGATATGTCACAATCCGTCGAGTTCTGCCCGGCGGCGGGACAAGCCATCTTGTACTTGTTGTCCTAGTGTCTTTCACCCCCTGGAGAATGAGGTCCGCGCTGTTCCAGACGGGAGCAACCCTCCGAGACATTCCCATTCTTCCGCCCACGTCGTTGTTTCTGCCTTGGATGTTGCGGGCTGGAAATCCCAACGACGACTTTCGGGTCGTGTCGGTATTCTTTCTTCCAGCTCATACTGTGAAGTCTCACAACGCCTCTACCTCCAACACGTCCCCTACGTCGCCTTGCCTTGTCACCTTGCCATCACCCGTGATGGCTACGATGTACAGAGGTTGATGTCAAGGCCCACGGTGGCGGACAATCTCACGTCGTCAACCTTCCCCATCATGATCCTGGGCATCGGTCTCACCCCTCCACAGCGCTCCGCACAGAGCAAGCTGACGTGAAGTGACCGTTGGCCGAGTGGCTCAGTTCACGATAAGCCCTGCCTTATCCAGTGCGTCTAGTGCAGTATGGGGGGAAGAAGGAGAAGGGGGTGAGACGCCATTCTCCATGTGTAACCGCCCGTCCCCTGTCGTTTCCAGGCCGCCTGAGTCGTCTCGGCCGGGGGATGGAATATCAGAACAACAGAGCCTTGCAGGCGGACAAATGTCACTGGTGGCGGTGCTGTGCCAGACGGGACAGATCTCGCAATCCCCGGCACCTCGGCTTCGCCACCCCCGGCTCACTTCCGTACAGCCTTTGCCTTCCCTCTGCCTCTGCCTCCATCCTAGCACAATATCCGAACTGGCTGACTGGCACGGCTTGGCGGCAAAGCACATGCGAGGAATGGCGCTAGAAATCCAACAGCAGAATTTGACTTTCTCATAGGGAACGTCCCTGAATATTTTTACCAAAAGGTTTCCCGCTGCTACACACGTATCACACTCGGGAATGACGACTGTTCATGTGAAAACACGTCGTCTTATCTTTGGTTTTTGTTTTCTTTTCTTCTGACCACCCGACACTACTATCTGGGTTTTTCTCGAATCGCCGGTAGAAGCTGACCGTGCTGGTCGTGACCAACAGCATTGGGTTCTCTGACGTTCCGGACCACTCGGATCGTCGTCCCTTTTTTGCCACGGCCTACCCGATTCGACCTTGAATCATTCAGACGCCGTGGCCGTCATCTAGCAGGTCCGAGTCCGTCTGGGCCTTTGTCCGCCGCTGTACTGACTATCCCCAGTCTTGTTTAGTACAAGAGTGAGAGTGAGATTGGTGGAACGCTGATGAAGCACGGTGGTCTAGGCTGCCACCAGGCATGCTGCACGACGAGCCTGGCTTCGAGCTTCGAGCTTCGAGGCTAAATGGATCGACGAACCTGCCCGGATCTTTTGAATCGCCTGGCCTGGACTTCGGCACTAGCCCCCGGGTCATCGCCCCGAAAACATTCGTCAACAGTAACGGCTGGATGTCCGATGTTGACGTTTAGAGATGGGGACCTGAACCCCTGTGCCTCCTCTCTTGATGATGGGCTTGCCCATCGCCATCTACGATGCCAAAAAACAGATGTCCCCGAGATGTAGTCCCCAAGGTGTAGTCCCCAAAATGTGGCCCAGCCCGTTGTCACCGCCTCTCTATTTCGGTAGACAGCTGCACAGAGGGTGCACTGGCAGGAAACGTGCAGCTACAAGGTGGACCGGCACAGCCATCCACGGACGCCGGCATTCTGCCCCAGCTTCTCAAGAGACGTCGTTGATATTAAGGTGCCTACGATATTGCCTTCTTATCGATACGATACGTTCAGGCCACCAGCTCATCCTACAAATGGCGGGGCGTGATAAGCCCAGCAGATTGCGTGCGCCTCACTCGTTCGCCGTGCGTTTTCTCTCTCCACGATAGCGCCAAAACACTCCACAAAACCGTGGGGCCCCGTAGAATTTTTCTTCACTATCGCTCGGTCATCGAAGCCCGTCATCTCTTAGCCCGGGCAACGAAACTGGCATGGGCCGCACGCCCTCCCGCCTTGCTGACCGCCCAATCTGCCGGATAGACAGAGACAAGCATTTCCGCAATGTGCTGCGAGGCCCAGGAACCCTGATCGTTCGGTCTGAGAAAGAGAAGATGCTTTAGTGCATGCTTCGTAAACACTCAGGCAAAAAGAAAGAAGGGAGGAGAAAGAAGGACTTTCCCCTGCCCGTCTGAAGGCATTTGCCTCAGGCTCAAAGTGCCATGTGAAATGCTGATTTCGGCTGCCCCATTATTGGTCTCGGCCTTTATTCGGGTATCATCTGCACTGGCCTCGCTCCGATTGGCTTCCGGGATTTCCTTCCATCGAGTACGATTCTCGCGGTGACGTTGATGTTGTTGCGCCTCCCAACTTTTGTTAACCCTCCATTTCCTGCGGCATGACCGAGCCATACGTACTTGATGACGACCTGCCTTCATTATGAACCAGCACATACACATCACTGATTCTCTCTATCGGCCCAGGCCATACTAAAGAGAACTGTCGAGGAGCTCTGAATGTCTACGTCGAAGCAACGTACCAGAGCTAGCAGGTCCCTCCAGGACAAAGACTCGGGCAATGGCACCGAGACCAGCTCGCTTCATCGTCGCTTTCTCCATGCGGAATTCTGGAGACATCGTTCGAACTTTTTCAACTGTCATGACATGGCGTGGATTACCTACGAGGGTTCTTACAAGAGTCAGCACCTGCCTGGTCACTTCCCCAACAGACACCGTAACGTCTACTGATACTTTGATTTCGCAGTACTCGAAACCACGAGTCGACTCGACCTAATTCACCGAGACCGGCCCTCCCCCTGACGAAGCCCCGATGACGAGCCAGCGAGACGAAAGGCAACGGTCTGGGCCACTTGGCCGTAAATCTTCGAGGAATATTGTCGCCCTCGGCGACGTCTCGCAAGCATATCCTGGCGAATAGTGGCTAGACTGCTGGACCTTATCTTGTTTGCGTACGTCACATATCCAAAGTTTGCATGTCCACAGAAGCCCTCGCCCGGGTCAGTGCTACACTTCCACTTGTTTGCTAAATACTGGTGGCATTCAACTACACATCAGCCTAACCGAGACCTCAAATTGGGATCCGTAAGCGCAGAGCAATCATAGACGACATCGAAGGGCACGAAAGGCCAACGACATGTAACCATTCATAAAAGGAACTTACAACTAAACGCATACTTCGGATCAAATCGATTTAGCCTTGTAGGCGATGCGCAACTGGCCTAGAACATGTAAGTTTCCTCGGGGCGCCAGTCAGAACCTCAATCCAAGTGATTTCGGTCCAAACCATCATCAGCTGCAGACATCACTTTGGTCTGCGGTCTGGTTGCTGCTTCAGCCGCCTTGCTTGGCGGCTGGACACCAGGTCTTGCCTCTCCGAAGCCTGTTTCAGCGACGCAACCGCCCCCGTTCCGCGCTGAGTTGGCCGCAATCTTCCAGATCTCCCAATGCGTCTTTCAACATACTAAGAGTCCAGTAAAGACCACAATCAACTGGCTCGTTGACAAAATGTGCCGGAATACCGATCCCGATGTTGTCGCGCAGGTCCTGATCGCATACGTTTAGGGTGGCACCCATGGTATGCAGTAGGGGCAACCTCGTAAGCTGCAAGAGTGATGCCTTCTGTTTTGAAGACAGGTTCGTGAATCTGTCGCCTAGAGATTTCGGGATGCTTCACAGATTTGCTTAAAATAGGGTACCTGGGCTCCTTTGGTGCCGCCAACGCCTTGCATGAGTCCGCCTTTGGGCCTACCGCCATCGCTATCGTTTTAATGTTCGCTGAATTCTCATCCCGGACGAAGAACCGGAACATGTCGAGGCAGAGAAGCCGTCGGTCGAGAGGATGATGTCTAGACTCAAAAAACTGAGTGTAGATCTGCCGGCACCCGTACCCTGCGATGTCAATTCCAAAATTGTCGGCGGCTGTGTAGCTATTGTTCAGGTCCTCTCGGATGAAAGCCGTGTATGGGTCGCCTGCCCACATCCAGCGGTTCAAACTAGGCATCAAAAGATGTGAACGGCTGTTTCGTCATGTTCAAATCCGCACGGTAGTTCGCGCGCTGTGATAGAGACCTCCAATCGCCATCACTGGGGACCATATTCTCCTCCGCGGTGAAGATGCCCTTCGCTATCGTCAGGAAGTGGTCATTCTCTCTCCGATGAGTCAATGCACCCTGCTCGATGTATGGGAAGAACCGACGAAACAGGTCGTGTCCCTGGAAAATACATCCTCCGACGTTCGTTCGCAGGTGGATGATTTTCTACTTTCCATCAGCTCTGCAGGCCTCGAAAGAGAGTTAACGGTCTTCTGGAAGATCTTGCTGCTTCTCGTACTGAAGCTGGCAACGTTGAGGATCGCCACGTCTTTCAGCCCTTCATCGTCCAGAAGGTAACCGGATATCGTGCCGTCGTAGCTCTTCACCACGGGTTCTGGATACAGCCCAAACTGCACAATCTTTCTCTTGGACGTTGCTGTAGAGGCAGGGGGGCCACCTGGGAGGGCCGACAGCCCCAGAGCACAGAACGTCTGATAGAACGATTCGCCGTCCGTGATGTTGACGAAGGGCACCTGAATAGAGGCAAAGTTGGCAGCACTGCTGAGCTTCCCTGTAGTGTTCTCCACAGTTGTGTTCTCGCCGGGATACGGAACATTGTGCTAGCCCAACTTCCGGAACGTCCCCGCGATGCTGAACCTCTCTATGACCTTGGAGTTGAAAATCCAGTTGTATGCCGTGTCCAGATCTCGGCTGGAGGACGCCTGGTCGACCGGGTTCTGGACGAATTCCGAAGCATCGACGCCGTTGATCCGTGACACGATCCTCACGTTGTCGCCAATGGCCTTGACCTCATCGAACGTTTGGATAACGGGGATCGAGACAGGTCTTTGGCGTACGATACCAGGGCGAAGGGCCGGCCGAATTGGAAGACTCTGGTCAAAGCATTTGGTAAGAAGACGAAACGAGACGACGCTTCCGGGCCTGAGGTACCACCGCAGTGCTCCGACGCATAGGACGGAATGGAAGTATTGGCCGCTGCTGGCGCCCGGGTGAAGTTTGCACAGAAGGCCTG
The DNA here is from genome assembly GCA_001625285.1 of Colletotrichum incanum. Taxonomy (NCBI): domain Eukaryota; kingdom Fungi; phylum Ascomycota; class Sordariomycetes; order Glomerellales; family Glomerellaceae; genus Colletotrichum; species Colletotrichum incanum. The sequence goes on from LFIW01000787.1 coordinate 83,074, forward strand.
GGCGGAGGCGAGGCGGCGTTCCGGGGTTTGTGTTGCGATGAGAGCGCGTAGGCAGTTGTCCACGGCGCACTGCGCTGCCATGAGCGTTGTTCCTGCAAGGAGAAGCATGGCGAAGACCATTGCGACTGGCACGCGAAGGGGATGGACGAGCGGCATGACGGGCTGTGCTTTCTTTGGGGGATGAGAGAGTGAGTATCTCAAGGGAGTGGGAGATGCGTCTGACAATGGGTCTCCTTTAAGCCTTGATATGAGTTACCTGGCGCCTATTCATATCGGTTATCATACATTCATCATCACGTTTCAGCCATTTGGAACTTTGGGTGCTTTGTTTTTGGAGAGCCCTATGACAACATGACGAGGGTCACCAAGTGGTCAGTACAACGGCTTGCCTGCGCCGAGCCGCGGCGACAAGTTGGTTTGGTCTTGACTTCATCTCCGGGCAGCAAACGAACAGAAGAAGAGGGATTTCACCCCAGTTTACCGCGGTCCAAGTGTTGCCGTTGAAAGAAGATATACGAGATGTTGGCGGTTGCTACAAGTGGTTGGCGTATACCTGAAATATCGTCCATCCTTTGTCACCGCGCTGTCATACGAACGCATCGGCGGAAACCTGTCAGCTGAGGAGCCTAAGAGCAAACTGCGGCGCAGCTCTTGCATCAAGCCAAACAGACGGTTTTTTTCTTGTTGTCTTTCATCATGAGATTTTGTACCAACACCCTCTTTCCTATCTGTTTACCGAGGTTGAGATTCGTCCACGCATGTATATGCAAGGATTGAGTATTTGCATTGCTTCTTGAATGTCCCTCAAGAGTAGGGTATTGTTCCTTATAGAAAGACTGGGCGGCTGGAAACAGCAGAAAAGAGCTCACTACGTATTCGCATGGAAAAATGTTCAGTAGGAGAACTTTAAAACAGCAATTCCTGCGGCGCGAGCTCTGCCAAGAGGCTGATCTCTTTGTTCCAGTAATCCATGTTATAGCAACTCACAACTGACAGGCCATTGCACCTGATTCTTCCTGGCCACTTGCGGATGTTTGACGGTTCAGTTTTCGTGCATCATCGTTGTTACAAACGTCAAGCGTCTAACGTGAGCTCCTTTGGGACGAATGGTACGGTTTGGATCCTCGACTTGCATTCTTTTTGGCTGCTTCCCTGCCGCCTTTCTCTACGTGACTCAAGCGAATCTCCTGAATAGCCCCAAAGCTTCTCCTTGTAAAGGGTACTTTTTCCGAGATTACAGATGCTCTATTGTTTTTGGCTCTTTGACTAAACATCTTTGTCCTCGACTTGGTCAACTAAGGCTCATTGATGTGGATCAAAGTAGCTGTAATAGCAGTCCAAACCAGTATCACCAAAAACAGTCCTTCCGGATTCTGCCCAAACCAAAGTTTAAGGTGCAAAACAGACAATGTGTAATGTCCTCCACGACAATGGGGTCAGTTTAGGGTTCTGGTCGACTTGGCCAGTAGAGGTTAGTGAACGCAGAAAAGTATCTTACCCTCGTTTGAATGACCTGATTCTACAGACCTCGTCACTTACTATGATGAGCACATCTTAGTTCTTTCCCACAGTTCTAAGTTGGGTTGAAGTCACACATCAAATTTCCAACTAAGGCGAGTACGATGGCGGCCGCTTCTGACCAGGATGTCGACGCAATACTGCAATTCGATGAGAACTGGTATCAGAACAACACTCGAGAATACCCAGAACACAGCATCGATGAGGACGATGAAGTCGATGACAACGATAACGACGATAGTGGTGACGCAATAGACAAGAGGCTGGCGCATGCAACGCGGTCCCACGACAACTCGATTCAGCTCAACGCTAGCCAAAGACCGGGATGTCAGCACGCAACTCTGCGCATTCAAACGCCACCTGCAAAGCTCGCAAACCAGGGGGCATGGGAGTTCATAGAATTCATACCTGCCTGGACTGACCCATTATGGGACGGCCATGACACAGTGATGCTTGACGAAGACCTCAACCACCTCGTCCGCAAGAAGGGCCTGTTGAACAAATTGCGACCTGCGCAGCTGCCGCAAGACCGCAGTCAGAACCCGACTGCTTTTGCACTCCGGTTCGGCATTCATCCTGATCGCATAGACGGACGCTCCCGGCTTACTCCAACGCGCTCGACGTTTCGGAAATTCAAGGTCAACGGCGTCGATACTATAGACATCAAGGGTGATTACATTGTAAGACAGGCTGAGAGATACGCCGCAAATGCAAGTCTGGAGGACGTTGATGCGTTGCTCGAGAAGTATTCGCAGATAACGTCGGACGATGCCAGACAGCCGTCGGAGACCGAGAGATTTGTGCTTCAGGCGATGCAAGACATGCAAGACGACGAGGATTGGCAGTCTTTGGTCTTTGGTGGCGTTACGACGCATGAGGCAAGCAAGCTTCTGGTGGTATCATTGGTGAAGTGTAAGCTAATCAGGTGGCAGCTCTTGGAAGACGGAGTGTTGTCATTAGAAAGCACTTACGGTTGTAACCTGGAAAATGGCTTACACAGGTATGCGGCGAGCGTCTTCTCGCTGTGTGTATATGTAAATGCTAATCTGTCGACCGTAGGCTCCTACAGCGAAATAAGTGGAACGCGACGACATGGCGAGGAGATGAGCCTGAAAATCCGAGACTCGTCTACCAAGCTGGCAATATCAAAGGGGAATGGGACCCAAGAGTAAGGCGAACCATCCAGTCTTGGCGGATTCACGGTGGCTCACGGGGGCGTATAGACGAACGATGACCTCTGGCGAAGAATGCAACCCGCACTCCAAGCCGCCTCTCGCATCCTTGCCTTCCTTGAGCATCACGATCCTTTTTGGGCACGCCTGATGGACGTGTTCAACAGAGTCCGCATACCGGCCAGTCGCGACCCTCGACCGCCTCACAGGAGGAAGATGTATTCAGCGTGGAACTTCCGTATGCAAGACGATAGAGCATTTTCAGCCGTCGCCGACGATCACGTTCGTGCTTCTGTAGACGCCGTCAGCATAACCTGGAAGACATTGCACTCCTGCATCCAGTTCGAGCTTGGCAGCGCCTTCGGTTCGAGCTCTGGTGGAGAGACGTTGGCCGGATCTACAGCTGCTGAGGGTGACAAGATCGTCGTGAAGCTCTCCGCCGACTGCTTGTGGCCAGTAGTGGTTGATGGTTATAGCCACGATGAGAAAATCATGAGTAATTTCTCGTTGGCAGCCACTATCATTCACGAAATCGCTGTAGGTTTTCGCCTAGTCGTTCTTGTGGTTTTTTTCTTTTGGACTCTATCTCCGCCCATGGCTAAAAGCTGTTATCGATTAACGCACAAAAGACTGACGTCTCTTAACCAGCACGCGGTTAATTACGCCCAGATGCATTGGCTGCATACACCGGGGCCAACGGCTGATGATGCACCAGACTTTGATAAACAACCGGAGTTGAAGCGACAACTCCTCAGCATCGGGGTGCATCTCTTCGGGAGCAAGGCTTTGATAGAGCGGAATCCTATTGAGCCATACTTCGAGAACGAACAAAAAAGTGAACTTGGCCATAGCACTGAAAACTACGTAAGTCGCCTCCCCACTAACATCTTTAATTTGGGAAACTCAGACTGAGACGTACTCCCCATGCCAGATCTTTGGAGGCTCCAACTGGCAGGCCATCTGCCAGTCAAACATGCCGATGAAACACCTCCATTTCCTTCCTTCCGGGTCCCTGATGATAAGATGGCCCACTGGCTTCAACTATCAGAACGACCGCATGCAAACGTGGAGCGAGATCCGCAAGAATCCGGCAGATATGATACTTCGTACGCCACCAATGCCCGCGGACACATATCGGCTGCCTGTCAAAGTCGCTGACATTGCGCGCTTCTTCTCCGAAGGCTTCTGGAAGTCCGAGGTGAAGAAGTTCGGCACTGCCGCGTTGAGACTCGGCACGACCTACCCAACAAAAGTCCGGTTTGTGATGGACGAGTTTCCCGTAGCCAGCACACAAGATGACACCTCCGAACTCGGTACAATGATGATGAGCCTTTGGCCAGACGAGGAAAAACTGAAACAGACCGGCGCCATAGTTTGGGAGTTCCTAGAGCGTCTCTTAGGGGAGTATTTTCGCTACCACTCCGTACACTTTCGGTGGCAGAAGGACTACCTGAATCTCTTTTCTCGTTTGGAAACCATCGAACTGGCTGTAAAGCAGTTCGATATAGGGGTCATGGAGGTACAGGTTCTGAACAATCTATTGTGGTACACATCTCCAAATCGAAAGAAAAAGGACATTGCCGGGCACCGTGACTCATGGAAAGCGATTACTTTGCAGAGATATCGTGCTCTCGTTGAAAAGCGGAAAAGTTCATGCTCCAGAGTCCCGTTTGAGCTCCCGTATGGCTCAGACAAGCTGCAGGACGACAATACGTTTTGGGACCGTATCAAAGAAGTAAGCACGTACGCGCAGCGGAGGTTCAATGACCTTTTGCGGAAGGTTTACGACCGGTTGTTGTTCGAAGTCGATTGCATCCGCGGGTTGTATCTGGATATATACCAGCTGTCTGCAGAGGAGCGGGAGAAATCGATGCAGCGGAAGGTCATCGGCCAGCTTGTGAGCCGTCTCAAGGTCTTGGAGAAACAGTGCGGCCGGATTCTTGATTACCATAATGGCGTTTCGGCTCTTAAGACCTCGTTTGATGTTAGGCCTCATTTTACCCAGAGTTTCACGCCCCTCATGGAACAAATTAAGGAACTCGTTCCCTGGGCCGAAGACATCAGAGAGATCAACCCAAACAACTTTCAACGCCTTCAGCCGTTGATTCCCAACATTAGGAAGGCGAAGAGGCCCACATCAATGCGTCTTGTCAAGTTCGCGCAAAAGGAGATCGACCTGATGCCGGTGGAATGCTTGGTAGAGATCCAGCCTTTTCTGTTATTCGTCCGGGACAAGCTCAGGGCTGCGGAGAATATCAAGATAGACTTGGCCAAAGACCAGAAAGATCACCTTGAGGCGATCGTAAGCCAGTTGAAAGCTTCACAGAATTCGAACGCTGTCGACGATGATTCCGATGAGAATGATGATACGCTTACGAAGATCATTAAGGAGAGGAAAAATGACAAAGACAACTTGCCATCGAGGCGAGATGTGACCAAGCGGAGAAGGATATATGCGCCACGGCTGGTCCCCCTAGAGTTGGATCATCCGAGGCCATTGTCGAGATCCACAGGGCCTAAGGCACGCAGGCCTTTCAGAAGTACCAAGGCTTCCAAGATAAGCCCATCAGTGGCAGACTCCAAACTACAGCCTCAAATACCAAATCCCTTTGCTAACTTCCCTTCATTTACATTCCCACTGGCAAACCGGGGCGAACCCCACGTATTCTCAAGCCAGCATCCCCAGCTGCCGCTACAAGCATCGATCGCGTTCCCGAATCAGATGCCGGGAGGTCCCCAACCAATGGGCATCTTCCCGCATCCGGGTGCTTTATCGGCGTCTTTCACTCATGACCTGCTATTGGAGAGGAAATACAGGGAGGTGCTTGCGACACAGTCGAGCGAAAAACCGCCAGTCTTGCCGCTGGCATTCAGGAGGCACCCAGGGTTCCATGACGTCCCCCGCGAACCAGCGCCCTTGATCCCGGACTCGCCCGAGTCGGAGAGGGGTAGGCAGCGCTGTATCCCAGACTCGCAGAGTTGTTCGCCGCTCAGTAGTTCGGTGTCGCCGTTGCCGCCGCGATCCACAGGGGCGGGGACGTCGCGGGCGAGTTTGCCGGAGCAGCATGTGGAGGACTCCCCTGAGACGACTACCACTGTGATGCAAAAATACCCACGCGATATCCAGGGACAACAACGGCAACAGGCAATATCTGGTGGAAGCTTGATACCTGTAACGAACACGATGTCTAAAAGTCAGCTTGGCCCACAAGGTACAGCTGTCCCTAAGCCCGCCGCCAACGGGCTTCTGATGAACGAAAACTCCGTTGCTCCGTCTCGCAGCCGGGGTATACAAGAACAACGGATGGACTGGCAGCCCGATGAAGTGCCGAAGCGGGCTGGATTGTCAAGATCGGATTCTGAGGGGGATTTGATGAACTTCCCGGAGAGCCGCGACCTGGATGGTGACCAAGCTATGTTAGACCCTTGGTAGAGCAGAAGTTGAGGTGATGTGTGAGCCATTGGAGGGCATTCGAGAGCAGAGTTCGGCGTCATTAGGATAAAATCACATATTTTGATAGCTTCGGCAGAACAATGTTTTCTTTCTTTCCGTTTTCTTCCACGGTCACCAACAAACAATCAATCATGTTGTGTGTTTGGATGAGATATTGTTCTTTCCCATGCTCCCCGGATAGTTTGTAGCTGGAGCTGATTTCATGTTTACGAATCCGTGTTCCAAAAGTCCCCATACTTAATGGTCACAAAATCAGCTAATGCCGATCCAAAAAAGACCCTGCGTAGTTAAAATAACTGTATAATTCAATGCCCAGATTCATCCTTTCACCGAGTCGATGTCAATCTCGGGCGCCTCTCTCTTTCTCATCAGCAACTTGGCCGTCGCATCAGAGGACCACGCCAGCCCCCACTCCTGCCACTGATGCTCGTACCCAGGGGTGAGCTTCCAGTCGTACTTCATCAGCAGATGCGACAGCGCAACCTTCAGCTCGTTACCAGCAAAGAAGCGACCCGGGCATGCATGCTGGCCGTGCCCGAATCCGAGATGTGCGGGAGACGTGCTGACGAGGTGAGCTTGATTATCAAGCTTGGCGTCGCCGCGCATGTTGACGAATCGATAAGCGTCAAAAGCCTCGGGGTCCGGGTAGATGGAGGGATCACGCATCTTTCCGATGTCGCCTACGCAGCTTTCACCCTTCTGGAGTAGTAGACCATTAGGAAGGGTTACAGGGCGGGTGGCCACACGCATCATAATGGCTGAATTTTTGTTAGAATATAAGACCTTGAATGGTAAAGTTCTGTCGGCGTACTTACCGCTGGTGATGGGCTTTAGTCTCTGAGACTCCTTCAGAACGCTGTCCATGAGCTTCATGTTGAACAATGCCGTCTTCTTCCAACCTTCAACGCCGAGAACCTCGACAATTTCCTTTCTCAGAGCATCAAAAAGCTCCGGGTGTTCGGCGATGCGCAGCATGGTTTCGACCAGCAGGTCCGTAGTCGTATGAATAGCAACAACTGACAACCCCAATTGGGCACCAACAACGTCATAATCCCGGCCCTTGCTCTCTTCTTCAAACCAATCAATGCCATCATTGAATCTCGGCACCGGCTGCCCCTTTTCAAGGGCTTGTTGACGCAAGCTCCTCCGCTTTTGAAGAACGGGCCCAATGATTCTTTTGGAATCAGATACTTGCTGGCGGAGAGTTCTGCACTGCGGAATGAACCACTGCGCTACATAACGAAGCCATGATGGGTAAGGACGCAAGATCTCGGCGCTGATGAAAGCGCTCACAGTGTACGACTTTGTAATGGCGAGCCAGTCTTTGTTGCGACACACTTCGGCTCCGAGGAAGACGCGGGACGACAGGCGGGAGATTAAGTCGAGAATGTCGTTCTTGACGTCGTACTCGCTCCATTCTGCGCGGTCAAAGCGAATTAGTTACTGAACCTGAGATTGGGTATCGAATTAGGAAGTAATCAGGTGTAAGTTCGACTACTTACCGGTCGGCGATCCAAAGATGTGATCGACGGCGTGCTTTGTTTCGGAGGACAGAGGCTCAGTAATCTGGTCTGCGAGCCAACCAAAGAGTCAACAATGCAGCTTTGTGGAGGTGGTGTACTGTTGTTATGTGGAGAGTCTATGTGGGGTGTGGGGTAGTAAGTCAACCGCAACAATGTGGAGGGACTTACTCAACAACTTTGTGATGTGTTTTTTTATGACGAGTTGGAAAAGCTCGTCGGGTCTGTTGCCTGCAGCAAAGCCCTCGAATCCAGGTAAATGGGGATGGAAGTTGTTCGCAAAAGCTTTCAAGAAGCTGAGTCCGGGCTCGTTGCGGATGTCATGGACGAACTCTGAAGGGACGACGACTGTCTCACCTACGTCCGTCATGAGTCGGTAAGGTTGGCCGGGAAACTTCCTTCTTCCATTATCCAGAAGTTTCCGGGCGTTGGAAAGGAAGTCTAGCTTTTGCCTTCTGCTAAAGAAGTCAAACATTGGCCGTGGGTTGATATGGGGGAGTTTTCGAGAGGGTCTGCGCATGTGGGGTAACATCGTGAAAAAGCTGATGAGGATGATACCGAGACAAAGTGACGTCCAAACATCTATTTTCCCGAATAAAGAGGATTCGACCAACGTGCTAAGGATATGCTTTGGAGAGTTGATTGTCTCCATTGTGAATAATTGTTCTCTATAAACAAAACAGCCTTGTTGAATGGGAATGCAGAATATACAATGTCTTATAGGGAAAACTTTTGAAGAAGGAAAAAAAAAGGTTTACAGCGGTATTTATAGTTGCATTTGACCGGCAAAATAAATACTTGTTTCGGGATTAATGGATCAGTTCCATTGTAGAGGGGTATAATTCTACGCGGCTCATCGACGTCGAGGTCGTTTCTAGCATTCTTTACTTGTCGTTAAGCTGTTCCTAACATCAAAGACGGCTTAACGGCAGCTGTCCGTGGTTCCAACTCCTTATGATTAGAAAACGCACACGGAACCCCTGTCGACACCCGTCTCGAACGAATCAGCAACGGTAACGTCTGTGAGCTATACCAATTACGATTCGCGTCATGCAGATCACACAATTAGCCTCGGGAAGAGACAAGCGCCCGACGGCGGGACGGGTGGATCTCCCATAATTTGGGATAGTCTTTGATGCCCCCAAGTTGACGGTCCTCAAAAGCAGCGACCATTCATTCTTTTGTCTGTGTTTTTGCATTGAAATCGATCAATCACACTGTCAAAGGAACGGCTTGGCACACAAGTTTGACTGACTCACATAATTTCCTTTTCCACAAGATTGATCATGTCAGGATAGGCCCGGCTTGCTGGCAAGATATGCGCCGTGTGGCATAGTTCGGACGCCACGGACTACGCGCAATTTGGTGCACCGGTTGACACCACGCAGGAGACGAATTCAGGTTCTCATAACATACAAAGGCGGTGACAGTAAGCACCGAGAAAGCCCAATGGCTGAGTTGAAGGCCTGAAAAGGCTGGGCCATCTAAATATGTCCACAAGATGGCAAATTTCCAGGTTTAATGAGATTGTCTATCTCCACATATGGTTGCTGCTTTCAAGCTTGCGCCACTTTCACCATAACGTCCGCTTAGGGTGTATAAACTGATACTGGGGCCTCTTAGGGCCAGAAGTGTCATGTCTGGATATAGTTGTGTCTCCGACGACTTATTACAGAAGTCTCCAGTCAGGCTATTTCGGGTTCCAACTTTGGGCACTTCGTATAAGGTAACCATGGCGACGTAACCAAGCAACAGCCTGGGCGGCTTTCGTGGATGTTTGGAGAATCCTGGGGTTTCATGACTTGGAGTCTGGGTTGGCTCTTCTCAATCCCTACCCTTTTCTTCTTTGCCTCCCTGTCCAACGACATTCCAAGCTCATTATCATTTGAATCCGCTAAGGACTCTACTAGAATTCAGCTATCTCAATTATACTTTTTGTCATTTCAAGGTTCACGGTCGTCTACGAATCATGAATACCAATCTTTACCAGCTTGTTTTCCCTAAATTCAGTCTCCTTTGGTCCTTGCCAATCTGTTGGAATCGGGCAAATGTGAGGTGATGGGAGCCGGCCGGCCCCAGCCACACTGGGCAAGGTGGGATTGTTGCCTCAGCCACAACGAGGGGCATATCCTACTTCATCTTGCGGCTGGCCACCTAGATAGACCTCCCTCCATAACCAACAACAACAGCAATATCACCACTTCTTCGGTTAACCGTTGCTACCCACGATACTCGTACGAGTATATCGCCAATCCCCTATGAGTCCGACACAATCAATTACAAACCCCAACTTTGAAGTAAAACCTTGGGTCATTTCTTCATCGAACTAGACATCGACAAAACTTATTAACGGAATACATATTACGTCCGTCGTCAAACGAACCAAACTGGGACCCATTGCTCTGGCGGTTCTCTAGGAAGAAATGATGGAGGGAGCATGAATCTACCACATCTTTTCTTATCTCCTAAAGAAGCCCCTTTGAGGTTGCTTTTCGTTCTCGTCTCCTGGACATAGAAATGGTGACATGGTTTCTAGTGGAAAGGCTTCTTCCAGTCCCAGCAACTTTTCTTCTGAAAAGACCCTATTCGAACGCAGCCAATCTATGTTGGACCTCTGGGTCGATGCCGAGTCCATAGCTCCTTCCGACAGGATTTGCACGAGGTTCAGACCCTTTGACATGCCTTGTGCGTTGTGTTCTATGGGCCCTGCGAATGCGTGTTCAACCAACGTCTTGCACACATGAAAAAAGTTTTGGGGCCTCATTGTCTCGTCGGTATAGAGTCTCACGATAAATGTCGAAAATGCGGCAGGATAATTACGGTACATGTTGTATACAGCCTGGCGCTTGTCGAGTAAGACTTCGAAGATCTCCAAGTCCACGAAGCGTCACCAAGGAATCTGAGCCCAGTCCCCGATCTTCACGTACCCCGATTCGCGTAGACACCAAGGCAGATTCCTCATGCTAGCTAGATGATAGTACGGGGGGCTATGTGACAGCCCAAAGAACAACCTAGCCTTTTCCCCCACCGCAGCCGAAGCACGGGCACGTGCTTGTGTCAACAATAACTTCATTTCTTCCGTCTCGTACGGGTCAAGTGAAATTGTTGTGGAGTTGAGACATTGGAGAGGCCCCTCGAATAATTCGTCGGTCAAGGGGAAGAACTCTGTAATCTCCTGTAAGTCCGCTCCTTGTAGTGTATACAAGAACCTCAGCACAAACTCCCGAGTCCTATTTTAGAATCTATCACAGATGGCAATGAAGCTGAGGTACGATCTTGCAAGCAAGTAGCGCTTGAAAAGAAGGCCTGACTGCCACTGGTTTTCCGAAGCTCGCTTGAGGAACTCCACCGCTGTGCGATGAAGGAAGCCCAGTCTCCAATTGTACTGGGGTCCATAGTTCCCACCGACTTCTTAAGCCTGGACTAGGTCACGACATTGTGCTAGAATCTGGTATTTCCTATTGCTGACTTGAATAATAGAGAAGTCATTGTGGGAAGCCTGGTAATGTTCCATGTCGGTAGGAAACACCCGTGCTTCTTCCAAAAGCAACGTCAGGAGGAATGTAGCCCGAGAATTGTTGTCAGGGTCCTGTCACCAAGATGCCAAGGAGGCAGATCTTTTCTTGCGGTTTTCTGCAGTGTTTAAGATTGCAATCAACTTTTCTAGCTCCAAAAACAGCACCAGAGGCAAAGATGAGTTCGCCAGCAATAGCGTCGAGAACACCATCGATGCATTATCTTTGTAAACTTGGTCGATTGTGTCCAACATACGTTGGAAGAACTGGTCGAGGTCTGAAGGAAATTCCGAAAGCCTCTGTTACAGTATTTCAAGGTCATCGCTGTTGTCCAGACCGGGCAAAAGTGACTTGACAACAAGTGAGACCCAAAAGAAGACACCCTCCGACTTCTCCGCAATGTCTTTGACGAGTTTGGATGCCCCTGTCTGTTGGCAACTGCATGCTTTTGAAACAATCAATCCATCCGTTTGACGTCCGTTACTAGGCATCTTACGGATAGTGTTGTTGACCAGTCAAGGATCTCAAGCCAATCAAGGCATTTAAGCCAGCTCAAAAAGCAGATCGCTTGACTATGTTGGTAGATAAGGGAGAGTCGCGACAGCTTGAGAGCACGCTAAACTTTTTCTGCTCAACAACATATGAGTGATCTATCAGAATCAGGCTGTGGAAGGACCCGTCTGCGCCCCGAAGTGCTGACCAGCACGACTGGCCGAGATTCGTATGGTCGAGCAACGTCGCACATGGACATGATTGCTAGACTTGGTCGAGGTGATTTGGCCCACTCGCCAATAACAAAAGGAGTTAGAGGCTAGCTGAAGGTAAGTTTGATTGGACTCATTAAGCATAAAGACTATTCATGGTCACCGAAGAAACGCGTCTTTGTTAATTACTTTTTTTCATCATTCATAGAGTCGTCTATCTATGGACCGGCCGTCCACGGCCATTCTATAGCTCCCGCATGGTATCATTTGATTATAGAAACACACTTAAAGCTTGCGGACGACTCTGTTGGTAGCCTCCTTCTCCTCCTTCTCGTCCCAGATGTTGATGTTCCAGCGAGGCTTGTAGGTGAAGGGAATGTTGTAGCGGCGAGGCTCCTTGCCGATCTCGTTGATGGCAGCGACGTCCTCGTCGGTGATCTTGACCTCCTGGAAGTTGGACTGGATGCGGCTCGGGGTAACGGACTTGGGGATGACGGAGTGGCCGCCAACCTGGGACCACGCAAGGATAACTTGGGCGGGAGTCGCGTTGAGACGCTGGGCGATCTTCTTGACGGTGTCGTTCTCGATGAGGAGAGGGAGACCGAAGCCGTTGTTGCCGAAGGCCTACGACTGTTAGTCACTGTTCAGAGAGGAGCGTGTAGGAGCACACATACAGAGTAGGCGGTAATGTGAATGCCCTTCTCCTTGGCGTACTTGATCAAGGTATCGTTCTGCTGGAGGAGAGGGTGGCGCTCGATCTGGTTGACGGCAGGGACAACACCGGTGGCGTCAATGATGGTCTGGAGGTCCTCAATGGTGAAGTTGGAGACACCAATGTTCTTGACCTTGGACTTGGGGAGGTTGATCAGGGCTAATGCTGTGGTTAGCAAGCATGTTCACGCGGGTCGGTAGTAGTGGTAATGTAGCTTACCCTTCCAGGTGTCAACCAGAGAGACGCCCTGGTCGAGGTCGACCTCGTTCTCGTTGGCAAGGGGGAAGAGCTTGTCGCCGTCCTTCTTGAAGGCAACGGGCCAGTGGATGAGGTAGAGGTCGAGGTACTCAAGCTCGAGCTCCTTGAGAGTCTCATCGAGGGCGGCCTCAACGTTCTCGGGGCGGTGGTTGTTGTTCCACAGCTTGGAGGTGATCCAGATGTCCTCACGCTCGAGGCCGGGGATCTCGGCGAGGGCCTTCTTGATGCCCTGGGCAACCTCGGGCTGGTTCTGGTAGATCTTGGCCAGGTCGAGGTGACGGTAGCCGGCCTTGAGAGCCTCGTAGACGCCGGTGGAGACTTCGCCGGGGGCAGACTGCCAGGTGCCGTAACCCAGAGTACTGGAATGAGGGGTTCACGAGTTAGCTTTTTCAATCGAGAGAGGGGGCGGGGTAACGGGATCGGCAGGATAAAGCTGCCATGAGGGGTTAAAGCTTGACTGTGTTGACGTACGGGATCTCAGCACCGGTGTTGAGCTTGGCCTTGTTACCGAAAGACATTTTTGCGGTGTAGTTTCTTGGTGAATGGTTGCTTGAAGGTCTAATTGCAAAGCAGAAAAAGCTGAGGGGGCTGAAGGGGATTTATCGTGAGGTTCGACAGCAGGAAAGCGGGTTGAAGAAGCTTCTAGGTGGCCTCTTTAACCAAAGTGAGGGGGAGGGGCCGCAATTGCATCATCGTTTGTCAGGATGAGCTGCGCGCACCCTGATGGTGGCTCCGTGACGCCCACCGTCGGACCCGCTTAATGGAGTTTTGTCGGAGTCTTGCCATCTTTCAAGTCGTTGCTGGCAACGCCGGCGGGGCCATCGCGTCGCTCTAGCCTTTTCCCCAAAGACCCACGGTCATGACGGTGCCACCGTCATCACCGTTTGGCTGATGAGGGATTGGGGTCCCCACGGGAGACTGGAGCCCAAGGTCGGCTTGCGGAGGAGGGCCCACGGTAGGCTCGCTTAGACCGAGGCAGTTCCGCCTTAGCCCGGCACCGGACGCCGGCACCTGGTGCCGAAATCTCGTAGGAGGGTTCGGAAGCTTGACTCAAATCAAAAGAAACAGCTCGTTGGAGGGAAATACGAAGCGGTGCTTCAGCTCCATGTACGAGAAGATCCCCGAGGCCACGATCTTCCATGACGGTGACGGTTGTGGCCATCTTGAGGCACAATCACGTCTTACAATTCGGGAATGTCGCCTTGAGCATGTCACGCCGCGATGAGATGTCGTGCAGCTTGAGCGAAATAGAGTGATGACGGGACTGGCGATCACTATTGCGCATGGAGATCTCGCACACCACCCGAACTCGAGCTTTCTCGGTTCATCTTTGCACCATCTCCCAGCTGACTGTGTCCCATAATTTAACCTCATCCAAAAGCGATCGAATTATACGGCTGTTCTGACCCTGACCAGGAGGAAACCGGCTCTGTCACCCAAACACCAGCCGGTGAGTACTTTTCCCTGCAGAGTATTGCGGTTGCTGGCACGGTAATTCGCTGTCGACATTGTTCATCATGAACTACCTGCTGCTCATTTGTCACTCTCAACCCCCACTCACTCAGTCGCTCACTCACTCACTCACTCATCTCTGGCTTTAATGTACCATTCTCATTGAAGGCCGATTGATAAAAGAAACAAAAATAAGGAAAAAAACCTTGAATTGAACTTCCACCAAAACGCAACAAAATCACCAAACAACGGTCGCTCAACCCTGCCGTTGGAGTACGAACGAATGGAGTTTGATCCAACGACAAAGTATAATTTGGTGACCGAAGTGACATTTTCCTTGCTCTGTCCCAAAGCGGCCTCTTGCGTAGTAAAGCCAAGGTCACTGACACCTGCATCTTTCTTACGCAATTGCAGTACCTCGGAAATAAAGCCCTACATAATAAGCCAAGTCTTGAACCCAGTGAGATGCATGCCGTTCCTGCGTCCTCGTCTGCAACCATCCAATCATCCCCTTTGGTGAGACGCCTCAATCCCTTCGCTTAAACCGTCCAACTCCTCGATCATCAGGGACTGGCAGAATCCGACCCGTGGCACTCCAGTGTGGGGAAACATAAATTTTGAGTGGCTCGAAGACGAACGAGTATGGGCAATCCGCCATTTCTAACCACATCGGGCAGGAAAACCGACTGCGACAGCCTCGATGAACCCGCCTGCAAAACCCTATGACAAATCAGGGATCCGTGGCTCATTATAAAATATTTAGCAGTCTAAGATTTACATCAGGATGTCAGTTACAAGGGTGAGCTTGACATAGTCCTCTCTGGCAGCCGTTCCAGATCTGACAGAGAGAGAGTGCGTGTGAACTGCGGTGTGCCAGACCAGTTGCATAGCAGTATTGCGGAGTAGAGCGGAGCAACGGCGAAGCAGACCGCAAAGAGCAGTAAAGCAGAACAGCAACAGCAAAGACACAGGACAAAAGAGCAGCGAAGCAGAAAAATAAAATAGCAAAACAAGTACTTGAAATACTAAATGAAGATGTTTTTTTTTTTTTTTTTTTCATTCTTGGTCATTCTTGGTTTGCTTCTCCTATAGTGTAGGTCAAGCTGAGGAATAGCTGTGTATTCTGTGGGCACGTGTAACCTCACGTATCAATAGTCGAGGACTATAACTCCACCACCCTAGTTACGAGCCACCCCCACATCCGAGCCACCATCATCACCACCATCACCACCACTATCACCACTTATTTCCCCAGGCTTGCCGCCCACCCATACGCAACTTTCGGCTTCACTGGATAATTCGGATGCGCTGGATTCATCTGGATCATCTATTTCACCAACAGCCGGATTTTTCGCCTTCTGGATATCCCATATAGTGGCAAAAGTGCTGTTAGGCGATGTAGGGACCTTCTTCCTCTTGTGCTGCCGCTGACTATCCAACTGGGCCTGCAGTTGGTGGACCTGTTGCTCTAGGACCGCTAGTCTAGATGCCTGGTTATCATAGCCCTTCTGCACCTTTCTAGATAGGTGACGGATAGTATGGGTATCCAGCGCATCCTTGCCCAGCTGGTTGAATAGGTGTAACTGATGCCGTAGATCATCAGACCGATGAGGGGTTGACCATGGGATAATAGATACAGCCTCATCCCACTGCTGGCTGGTGGGCTGGCTGGTCTGCTGGCTGGATGATGCCCTAGATACTAGGGAGTTAGATAGAGGGTGTCTCATAGAGA
>LFIW01000080.1:0-17546 GCA_001625285.1 Colletotrichum incanum
CAGCCATCAGCGGCGCAGGGGGTTGCACCAAGTGGGTCGGTACAATAGGGGGATAAAAAACTTACCCATCACACCATAGTATGGATACAATATTTCCAGCTGACCCCAGTTGAGGCCCCTATCTGGCGGCTTACCTGCAGCGTGGTGTAGGCAATTACCATGGTTCCTGAATTTTATTGTTCCAAGTATCGCAATATCCCTCATGCCTCTTCAAAGTCAACCGCGGCCTTCCCAACACTTATTATCCACTCCGTACCATAGATCAATTTTCCTCCTGCCCTGTCCTTGGCGTGATTGTTTCTGTTCTCGCTGATCTTGAATCGCCTCTCCCTTGAACCCTGTTACGACACTGTTCCGTTTCCGCGGTCCTACAGGCTGCATGTAGGCTTCAGGGGAGAGGCGAGCCCCCTTCCACCCATACTTCGGCTTTCCTCCCATCCATTCGTATGCCCAATTCTTCTCCTTCTCCAGCCTGCTGCCTATGTTCGGCATGAGGACGTTCCGTCTCTGGCACGCAACCGCATGTTCATACATCATGTATGTGCGTCCAAGATAGGAAGGAAGCACAATGGTTGAACTCCGTTCCCTTACAGAATATCCGTCCTGTATGGACAATCCCCCGTAGTTGTTCCCTCTCGACCTGCTGCCACAAGTGCAACGACTAAACGGGGGATAAGACGTCCACGCGATGCGCGTAGTTGTAAGCATTAGTTGCGAATACCGACAATGGATGCAAGCGAGCCGTCTGGCAGAAGAACCAAGTTAATTTCATGGGACCCTCACTCGACGTAGCGTCTTCAGGCGCTGTTGTGCTGGCGGCGTAGGATTCTCTCTGCGCCGATCACCCGTCTCGCCAGCTGCCGCCTGGACCCCTTCCTCCGCCGCCCCCTCGCGATTTGTTTCCGTAGCGATTTTGATTGCTTCCTCTGGCCATTCACCTTCCCTTGTTCTTCAGCTATTCCTACGTTGGCTCATCTGTATGTTTGCTCGCTCAAGAACTGGGGACTTCTACCTCCCATCACCCACCTCCGACGTGTGAACGAGTGCGTGCTTGCGTTCGTGCGTCCGCGCCAGCAGCATCTAGCTCCTATCCAGTTCCCCGGAGCACCACAAACTGATGGACTAGTACTGAAATGTCTGAGGAGGGTGAAGGTGGTGATCAAGACACGAGTAGGCGGTGGTGCCAGCACAACGACCCTCTATCAACAGTCCGTTACATCTCTATACGACTCGTCAGCCAGCCACAGTTTTGTTACGAATGCGCGAGCCCCAATAACGGCGGTTCCAGTCAGCTCGAGTCTTGGACCGCCTGAACGGCCGCCCGGCGGGTTGACGGCCACCTCTCGGTCAGAGTCATTACACGCTCACACAACGTATGCTGTTGGACGACGAGCGACATGCGACAAGCATGCTGCTTTGTTTGTAGCCCAGAAGTCGTGCGTCTCACGCCCCTATCCCGAGGTGGACATCAGTCGTGACTGAGAAGGTGCCGAGTGCCCCCTCCCCCCCTTTTTTATTGTGGTGGTGGTCAGACTGGAACGGAGACCATCTCATTTCCTGCATTCCTGAAACATTGACACGACGAGTTCAACGTTTTCCCAATCGTGAACATGGGGTCCCTCGCTTGTGGCGCCTACTCTCCTTGTCACGCCTCTTCCCCGAGAGAAGAACCACCCAGCGATTGCTTTCTCTATTCGTGAGCGCCACAGGGAGACAAGAACCCTGTCATGCTCTTGGGTGAACGTGTGTGCCCATGAGCCTCTGTCATCATAAGATGAGAACATGGCTATTGGCACTGTAACGGCCGCAAGTCGCCGTGGCGCGGAGCAAGAAGCGAAGAGCAGTCATACAGGTCATACCGTGGCCTAGGTACATTCGCAAAAACAACAAGAAGACTCAAGCTTCGTGTCCCGCACACGCTCTGCTTACTCGTTAACACGCCACCATCATTCCAGTACCCTACGGTATCGCTTCCCACTGGACAACCGTTGGTTGCTTCGCTAGCTCTACGAGCCACCGTTCCACCCGCTTCAGACGCCGGTGGCAGGGACGTTAGAGTTGCCATGCCGTACACCGTTGGTGCTCATAATAACCCCCCTAGCCCTGTTTTGTCTGTCTTATGAGCATCTCGTGGCATCTCGTTGATCGCCAAATGGGCAGCTGAGATATCCCTCCTCCGGCGGCATGGCTCTGCACGCTGGTTCCCGTCGATAAACACATCTAAGGTTATCCTCATCTCTCCGTTAGAAGTACATTCATGCTGAAATTGGTTCGGGTCCGGACAAACACATAAGACCTTCTCGCACGCTCTCCCCTCTCCCCTCTTCCTTGCCAACCTAGTGCAGGGCGCCTCCTTTGCCGCTGACCCAAGTCCACGTGTGTGGTCTCTCTCAGGGAGCCCCCTCTTCCGGTGCCGATGTTCATGTTTCGATAGCGGAGCGCCGCGGTCTCGGGATGTGGCCATTCATGGACCGAGCGCTGTCACTATTGATCCATGCTAGAGAACCCCCTCCCCTTCCCCCTTTTTTTTCCTTTTGTCTTTCCTACTTTCCTGCCCTAGACAGGAGCGAGTCAACGAGTCTCAAACTTCCTAGCACGGTCGACATTTGTTTGGAACCTGCTGGGACAGTCTTTGGTGGGCGGGGTAGGGGGAGAGGGGGTATGGGAAAATCACGGACGAGCAGGTGAGGGAGAAACAAGGTCCGGTCCGCGTTTGTCATTGGCCGACTTACGAAAACGATTAGTCTGAACTTGATCGTCCACGATCCATATGAGTCGACAATGGTGGGTGGCCTTTTCTTCCACTACCTGGCTGCCGTTGTCATCTGTTCATGGCCCTCACGACAAGTCCATATCTGCCTTTGCGCGTGGCACCAGCTCGAATAGCCTGCTTTACTACTCTTTTCCTGTCCTTCCATGCAGCAGTAGGTTGGCACGAGCAACAGTGGCTCCTTCCAGAAAAATACCACTGTCACCGTCGCCGTCTCCATTCATCTTCGCCCCCTTTCCTCATAGGTTCTAATGAACTGTTCTCTGCCACGTACTCATTGTGTATTATACATGCTCCAGTTGTTGTGTTTGGACACCGCCCACGGTGTTACAAGAACACAACTTCGAATTTTTCAAGACAAATAAATTGACTAAAGGATGCCGAAGATCCCAAAAATAGCGGTAAACCTGCCCTTGTGTAGCCTCGACAATGATTTGGTGGTCCTGGTGACCGACAGAAAGCAAAGCAAGCAAAATCAAATCAGACAAATGGATCGCAAGGGCCTCACATCTCGCATCAGCGAGGAAAGAGGCACCGGGTATTATTTATGTACATCATGGTCCACTCTCAAGATGGACTTGCCTTCAAACGCCAAGTCCCCCCCAGGAATGAATGGGGACTACCCTTTGGTTCTCTTTGAACAGAGTGAAAAGCCAGATCCATCGAACAAATTTAGCCCTCCCTACACGGGCGTCTATGCCAAACATTGATATGCTTTACTCAGGCTTCCACCGCCAATGTCTAAGCCTGACCCGTATCCAAGCCGGCTGTCGCGAGAAAATTCCGCTTGCTGCCGCAGAAACGACTCTTAGGTCAGTTCGAACCCAAGGAGCCAGAGCCGCAGACGAGGGAACCGGAAAGATTTACATGGTGACCCTCCTCAAAACGGGTTCATACCCCTGTGACAAATAGAAGCACTGGGCACGAGCTCTTCGTCCCAATATGGAGCAGACGTAGTCAACATCGCCATGTCCGTTGGTCGCCATGAAACTTCGGAGCTTCTACAGGTAAATGTCTCCGTCTTCACCTGCCACCCAACGCCGCCATGCTTCATCATAAGCACTCTCCAGGTCAGCCACCCACCGTCTGGTGTTGAAGAGGGCGCAAGTCCACTTGCAGTCCCAAAGCAATTTACGCAAAACTGCCAGGCGGCCCTGGCCCTCGCCATAACCGCCGCGGCTGATACGATACGACAGACCCTTGGCCAGTCGGACGGCGAACTCTTCGTACTCGTCTTCACTACCAGCGATGAGATCCTCTGCCGCCTTAGATCCTTCAGGACCGTTGGGCAATGCGCCTTTCAATATTGACGCTGCCATGCGCGAGCACATCTTATACGGATACCGCGGTAATGTCAGAAGTGGCGTGCTGGACCACAGAACATCTGCGGCCGTGGTATGCGCGTTACACTCGGGAGTGTCCAGAAACAAGTCGCAGACACGGGCTCGCGATATATGCTGGTTTTTGGGGGCCACGTCAGTGAAGATGATTCGTTTGGCAACCTCTTCTCCTGCCCAGGCTTCTGCTGTCCTCCTGAGATTCGTCTCTCCAAGTTCAGGAAATCGCAAAAGCCACAGAATAGCATTATCCACTTTTGAGAGGATGCGCAACCATGTACGGAATGTTGTAGGATCGATCTTGGTGTTGCATTAGCCATGCCACTTGCGGGGAAGGGGAAAAAAAGATAAGACAAACCTTGTATAGCTGATTAAAATTTCCCATGATGATGGTATCATCAGGTAAGTCGGGGAAGAGTTCTTTACGCATCTTCCAACGCCGCCGCTGCTCGTCTTCCCACGATACCTTGTGTTCGTCAGGGTCGCTAGACTGTGCGTGGTCACAGCAGAAGAATGTGTCTTTACAATAGATGACGTTCTCCGAGTACATCCAGTCCCCTTCGCCTTCTTCGGTTTTGTCCTCAAAGACATCGTCGACAGTGAGGTTGCCGCGCCAAGGTCGTAATGTTTCGGGTGGAATGGCAGTGGTATCTGCAAGTAGATAGTCACACCATTCGGCGCCCAGAGTACCGGCAAAGCCCATAAAAGACATCTGAATCGGTGCTGGTCTCGCAGCAAATATTTCATTTCGAGCACCTCTAGTATAACCGTTGAGATTGACAAGAATGTGAATGTTGTCTTGCACAATCTGTTCAACTAGCTTGTCTGAAGTCCAAGTACTTGCATCTCGGAATACCGGCGCCTCTCGCTCGATTTGCAAGCGATGGATTGACTTGTCGCTTGCCGTTGTAGCATAACAGAATGCTTTGACTCGAGTTCTGTCATGAAATCCAAAAACAGACTGCATTCTATGCAAAATCAGCTTATGAAGTTTCGCACAGGTAACATCACTTGAGCAGAGAAATGTATCTTACAGGTGAGCCAAGGGGTGGTTGTTGAAATCCGAGGATACATATCCAACGTTTAAATGAGGCGACGGCGGCGGAGGAGGCGGATAGACTGTGCTCGGTAGCCATGGAGAGCGAAGTGTGGAGCAAGAGATCCTAAAAGCATTGCGCTGCGATATCATGCGGATGTCCTTTGCTGTTAGAGGACACGTGAAGGTGTGAAAGGGCAGAACCGTTGGGGCAGATGGCACCGTAAGGTTGGACGGCAGCTGAGGCCGTTTGTACTCGCATGTCGTCTTCAGTCCACGGACGTACTTGTCACAGTACCACTGCCGCATTGATGCCCGTGTAGCCCGCTCCACAAGCCTCAACAGCCGCGAGCCTTCCCAGGGACTTTTGGACCAGCTTCGTAACTTGAGGTTAAAGTCTGTGCCTGTGTTCGCCGGCTGGCCTGCGGCTCTCAAAAGCTGCGGAGCCAACACCGCGATATCGTTCTCTTGCAAGACGCCCAATCCCCAAGTCGAAGCATCAGCCAGCTGGCGAGATACAATGTCGACAACCTTCTTCATGAGGCCGGAGCCTTCATCTTTCTTTGTAGCATCAAAGATCATGCCATCATCACCGACGTGCCAACGATCATATATGCCTCCCTGCAACAATACGCCACCACGGCCCCTCCAGTCGCACACCGAGTTCAGGGCCGTGGAAAGCCCACAAACTGCCTCAGCGAAATCGGGATTGGAGCGAACAGCCCGTTTGTAGTATGCAATGGCATCGCTGATACGTCCACGATCTTTCACGGCATTGGCAAGGTTCGTCAGGGCAATGTCAAAGTTGCCATCGCACTGGACAGCCTGTTCATACATTTGAATCGCAAGGTCCAGTTGTCCGATATCCTTGAGAAGACTGCCAAGGTTTGTGTGCAGGTGAACGTGCTTGGGATCCAATGTGAGGCCATAGTTGTAATATGCGAGAGCCAGAGCAAGTCCACTGCCGGGCGGGATGCCGGGAATGTTGGGCAGGGACGACAGCGACCCGGGCGAGTTGGCTGCTGCGGTTTGCTGGACGCTCGCAAGCAGGATGCCCACATTGTTAGCTGTAGAGGGGCTCTCTTGCAAGGACAATGATAGGTAGTACAGAGACAGGATATCACCAACTCCGGCCGACTTGCTGGCGAGGCCTGCGGCTGGGGAACCCGACGACATGGCATCTTGAAATATCTTGGCAAGCGACAGCAATGAATTGCTCGTAGTTTGGACGGCCGCTCTTTTGGGGCCACCCTCAGGCACAAATCGCAGGCCCGGAAGGTCGCCGTTATTGGAAAAGACCAATTTTGCAGTGCGCCTCGCCTTTTCGGGAGGCAACAATAAAGGACGGGCCGAGGTTGCTGGGGTGGCGACACCCTGGATACCACTATTTGGTGCGAGGACCTGTTGAATCCGCCGTACAAGTGTTTGGACCGATGTCGTTCGTCTGCCTGTGCTTATCAAAACCGCTTCTTCAAAGGCTTCGGACGCTCCTGAAATATCTTTCAGGCTGTACAGCATTGTTCCTTTGGCATGAACAAGGGCGAGAATGCGGCCATTCTCGGTGCCCGGGATCGCATAACCACTCGAACCGAATCCAGGCTGAGACCGATTTTCAATCAACAGATTTGATGCCAAACTGGCTGATGCGTTCCCTAGAGCATTAGAGGCGCTGTATCCAGCATGCTCTGTCGAATCCATTGGCAGTCTCAAAGCCTTTTGAACGAAGCTAATGACGTCGACTGCATCGTGGCTCTTCTTCTTGTAAAGGAGACCAACTAAATGCTCTACGGCCTCTAGATATTGTGGTCGAGTCTTGATTGCCTTGAGCCAGCATTTTTCGGCCTCATCTTGTCTATTGAGACAGTAGAGAGTGGCCGCCATGTTAGAGATGGCCTCCACATTGCTATACAAGAAGTCAATAAATGAGGCTCCCAAGTGGCATGGCATTAAACTCAGGCATAGTGATCAGGGTTGGGAGTGACATACCTGGGCTCTAATGATGTGATACGACTAAACCATTCCAGAGCCTCATCAAAGTGCTCCAGACCATAGTGCAAGCAACCTCCAAGTAGTACACCGTCAATCCACTTCCAGCCACTTTGTTCACACAAATGACTTAGAATTTCCAAAGAGCTCTTGGCATTCGCAAGAGGCGAGCCCCTCAAAAACCGACCGGGGAACAAGGAGCCACCCGAGCTCACGACAGGAAAGGCGCCATTCCCGAACTCTGCCACACCGCCGTCCCAACCGAAAGACTGGGCCGAGAGTGGGAGTTTGTTCCCTGAAGGCCCAAACAGCATATTGCCCTGGTTGCTTGTCAGATTGGCATTGGCTATCATGCCGGCGTCTCCGGGAAAGAAAAGATTTGGGGCCAAAGTGACGATTGGCTGTTTTGGTGGTTTGGGATATACCACCATTCTAGACGTAGTGCTCAAGGCTGAACCAGGCCTAAGCTGTTGAGTTTTGCGTCCATGGTGAAGATACGCCAGCAAATCGACATAACTCCGATGTGCTTGAGCGAGTACCTTTTCTCTAAATCCTCCCGGTGTATTTGGCTGGTTTACTGTACCACCAGCGGTAACGACTTGATGCGGCTCTAGAGTTAGAGCTTCCAGGTTGAACTGAGCCGGCTGCAGGAAGCCCGAACCGTACGCCGAAAGGCGTGAGTAAGGATCCGGTGGGGTGAAGTGAGCCGATGGGCCGAGCATCTGGTTCTGCATGTTGGAGAAGCGATAGTCGTACATTGATGGGGATGGTGACGGTGTATGGTGCATCGGCGGACCAACAAAGCTCTGCTCCTGTTGGTACGCCGGAAACCAAGGGTTTGCCGACTGCAGAAGTCCTGGGACGATAGCACCAGCATCATCTGCAGGAAGGGCACCCGGAAAGTAAGATCCGGCAGTCAACATCCCAGGCCTGGGGCGAAGCTGGGAAGCAGATTCAAGGAACACAGACATCTCTGGTGTACTGAACCCATAGAGTGAACAGTCCGGGGCAACGTGGGGTCCGGAAGGCTTGTCGGTAGGCAATGACTGGCATGACATGTCCTGCCCAAGTGGCCATTGTTGTTGGGCTGGAGGCGTCGGGTTAAAGGCTTCGCCCACTCGGTCGTGTATGACGTTCTTAGACCCGCGGGTTTGAGTTGCCTGTGCCAGCCTAGGATAGTGGTTCGAGTCTGTGGTGGGATAAAGGCGGTTCGCGCTGTAGGCTGTGGGTGCGGCGGACAGGATCATTTGCTTAAGAGGCGGTGGCCCCGAGGCGAAGTGGTTGGGAGAGCCATCGTAGCCCGCATCGATGGTGCCGTTCGGTGTCTTACGTCGTAACTGATGCTCGGGTCCATCGGAAAAATGAGACTGGCCGGCAACAGTAGCAGCTCGGCGCTGAAAAGATTGGCTCGGATGTGAAGTGCGGATCGGGATGGATCTTGGAGTCTTGCCATCAGGGAACGGGGGGTTCGTGGGGTCGGCAGGCAAGCAGCGCAGATGCTGTTCATAAGAATAGGCGTTGGGTTGAGGGAGGTGATACTGGTTCTGTTGATGTTGCAGGTGATTATGTCGCTGCTGCTGGTGTTGTTGTTGAAAGGTCGGGAGAGAGTCGGAGTTTGGCGGTTGTTGCACCATATGGTGCATCTGTGCTAGAGGCAACATGAGTTATGCTGTGAAGAGAGAGAGAGAAGGCGCGCCGAGATGTCATGGGGCGATTAGACGGATAAACGAGTAGAGCCCACGGAGTAGGAGCAAGGAGAAGGATAGACTGGTTACAACAATGCGAGAACCAGTTGTCATTGCCTGCTGGCTAAAGCATGGCTGACAGGCCCGCTGACGGGCATGGCATCTAGGCTGCCTTGTGGTGAGGGCAATCGATGCCAATGCCCGACACCAGTACCGCCGGCCACCACGGCCTTGTTGTGCCTAGAAGTAGGCCTCTCCTTTGGCTTCGAATCGAGGAACGCCTGGTAAGGAGCTGGCAAAGAATGGAATGGGTCGTCGTCGTCGAGCCGTTTAAATTGCACCGGGGACGTCTTCGGTCGGAACGGTAGGCGGCAAAGAGATTGACGGACAGAGATGGACGGGTCCGTAGAACGAGGGTCAACGGCGGCGGCGGTGGCGGCGACGGGAGATTACGAGAGTAGTTCGAAGCGCTCTCTGTCAACGGACGGATGTCTGCAAAAGAAAGGTGAAGTGACGAACGTGGAACGATGCGACTAGTGTCACTGTAGCTGTGGGCGTGGGTGTGGCTTTCACTTCGGGCAAGGGAAGAAGCGATCAAGCCGGTTTGCCATGGCCTGAGGTAGCCCGAGGTGGTGTAATTTTCGTAGCGCAGACTCTTGTGGTAGACTGGGCTGAGGAGAGCGGTTACTATTCTGCCAGGCCAGATTCAGAAAATGCCCAACGACTTGCTGGTTGACTTGTTCGATTCGTCTCGATCTGCGCTCGAGAACCCGCCTAAGGCTCCCTCCCCTCCTTCCCTGTCTGTCCGCCTGCTGCAACGACCTGTCTGCGTTCGGCCTCCAGCCTAAGGTGACGCGAATGTACCCCCTATGGTACGTACCCCAAAGTCCCAGATTGTCAGGGATGGCTGTCCTTAATTGCGTGTCTGTATGGCGTAAGAAAAGGTCAGCACCTGTAGCGCAAGGTATGGTAGCCGTGGTCCGTGGGGTGCCTTGGATTGGCGTTAGCCGCGAGTCGAATCCTTTGATTGGTGTGGATGATGTGAGCTACCAAGGATGTTTGCCCAGTATGTAAGTCGAGAAACGGGCGACACGGAGGTAAGAAAATGAAGCGTAGGGTGGCCAAATTTGCTGGCTTAAATGAGAGCGGCGTGTACATAGGTAGTGAAGAAAAATGATGCGAGGACCATTTGGACGAGGGCAAGTTCGAGCGAGGACTTTAGGCGGTACTGCGGTGACTTGGGCATGTCTCCCCCTTCTTCCTTGCCCGCACGGAGTACTGTCTGTGCCCTCCTTGAAGTCGAAGCAGGGCCGAATGTAATAGAGGTACTCTGTACTTACTGCGCACATGCACTGAGGTGGGCTTCCCAATTTGGGTACATTGGTCACCCACGACGAGTGCGCACACAGCAAGTGCCTTGGCTTCTCTATTCTATCGGTTTTGCTCAAGTCGGCACCACTGGAAACAATTTGCTCTCTGCCATGCCGCCTTCTGCTCTCAGGGAGCTACTTTGTCCTCTCGGGTGATGAAATGGCAGGGAAGGCAGGGAAGTGGATTCTGGGCCAAGGTGCTAAGTACGGATGGGCAACTAAGTTATACGCAAGTAAAACCTTGTTATATCAACTTGGTGTCGAACCGCCCGGCTCATTTGTTCACCGCAGATATTGGATGTCTGCTCTTCTCCGTATTCTTTTCATCTGACTATACTGGTTGACTGGCACTGGCAATACACCGTTTGACATACCTGACTAATAAAAACATCGTACCAGTACGTTTGCACGTCACCAATTAACTAGCCAACCAATCGACCAACTAACGATACACTCACCTGCGCCGTGATGAGGCAAGATGTAGAATGTGAAGCAAATTGAGGAAATGCATGCACATACAACACCTTGTCGACATTGAATGCCAACCATCGAGGTGAAACCCCAGATCCATGCACTAGGGCCAAACACGTTGGTTTCGCGACGATACCTCGACTACGTCAAGATAATGCCAATCTGCCAGGTTATCCATCTAGCCGTCCTATCATATCCTTTTACACCATTGAATACATGACAAGACCAGCCAACTTCAGACGTGCGTGCCATGTGGAAGTTGCCTGCGCATATAAACCGCATTCGCGGTTCGCAATCTTCGTTTTCTATAGGCAGGTTGCACACTTTGAGCCAATCAGGCTCATACGCCTCTCAATATACCAGAATTTTAGTATCCAATCTTGAGGCCGTCGTCGTACACATACGACGTTCGTACTTCCAGCATGACTGGCGTTACGAGCAACTATGACACAACGATGGCGGCGAGATATGAAGGTCATTAATAAAACCCAGAGGTGGCGATATTGTTTCCTACGCTGCGTTCTCAAGAGAGCAAATTGTCTCTCCGACCTGCTGCAATGACTTGTTAGCTACGTTAGTGGCCCCTAACTTCCATGGTATGTGTGGTGGGATGTCGCGATGAGTATTGAACTAGACATATGATCACAGTCAATCATCCTTGAAACCAAAGCTGAGACATGCCACGGAAAAGCGATGGCATACTTCAGATAGCGATCAAGGGATGCGAATACACGGTCATCACGTCACTTGTTGAGCGGTCGCCAAAGAATTAGGCGGCAAGCATCTGTTGGTCATTTAATTTGGTCATTTGGCAAGTCTTTTTTTCTTTGCCCAAGGTTATCCCTTTTGGGTAGTCCCCTTAATGCAGAACCATTCCTAAACTCCAGAAGTCATGCGAGAGTGTCCGTCCGGCTTTTGACCTCCTTTACTCCTCAGGAACTGTACAACTCTTGTCAGCCGGCTGCTACTCTTGGACTGCCGCTGTGTCCTTGTTGAACACTGCCAAGGGGATTAGGCACTTACTGTCAATCTCACCAGCCTCAATGGCCTCGGTGATCGCCTTAGGGGTCTTGCCGTCGACCTGGCATCCAACACTGTTTGCTGTTCCCAAAATCTCCTTAACAGTGCCCTCCAGCGACTTAGAGAAGGACTTGTGACGCATGGTTCTCGCGATCTCGATGATCTCGTCGAGAGGAACAGACTTGTTGTGCTTGATGTTCTTCTCCTTCTTGCGGTCGCGAGGGGGCTCCTTCAGGGCGCGGATGATAAGAGAGGAAGCGGTAGGGACAACAGAGACGGCGGCTTGACGGTTCTGGATGGTGAGCTTGACCGTCACGCGGAGACCCTTCTATAATTCAATCATCGTTAGTGGTGTTCCCACCCAGAGGTTGCTCGCACCGAGAGGTTCGTATCGTACCCAGTCGCCAGTGGCCTTGGCGATATCTTCACCAACTTTCTTGGGAGACAGACCGAGAGGACCGATCTTAGGGGCCAGGGCAGAGGAGGCACCGACCTCACCTCCAGTGGCGAGGAGGTGGCTGTATTCGCGATCTAGATTAGCGACTTTGTTTCTTCGATTCGACGGGGGAGTGCGGGTTTGACGAACATAACCTTAACCTCGTTGGGATCGAATTTAGGAGCTGCACGCAGAGTTCAGTATTAGCATCTCGGTAACATGATAACGGCCTGGCCAGGGGCAGAAGCTCGACTTACGCATTGTGACTGCTCTCGGATCTGGGGTCTGGTAGGAAAGTTGGTGATCGAAGGAAGAATTGAACTCTTGGGGATGACGGGAAAAAAAATCGAGATAATCCAGATTGTGCGCCGTAGGGCAGGCGCAAATGAGAAAGAAGACTTAGCCACACCTTCCGTGGCTATGACTGGTTTAACGAGAGCTTGACCAATTACTGCGTTTTCTAGGGGGAGATGGTGGGTCGTTGGCGAACAAGTTCCTGTTGAGTCACGTGGATTTCTCTTTTTGCTGAGTCTTGGGTTACCAATCGTAACAATTCGCATAAGCTTTCACAAGCCACTTCCTTATGCCACTACCACAAGCCACACGCTTGATTGTAACCCCTAACACTTATTGCCCTACTCGCATTTCCCAGCTCAGCCACCTCAAATGAGACGTACCTGGGTACCTGCGCTGGAGCCAACCCTTGGGTTGAGCTACCTTTGCAGTCTTGGGCCGTTAGCTTGGTGGGGGCGGGGTACGTAGACATGTACCGACGGGGAGCACAGTAAAATCGTTGGTTGAAATTCCAACTCGATGAGCGTCCCCCGCCAAGTCCCGCTCACCGCCATCACCAGAAGTTCAAGCCCCACTGTTGTTATGGATAAGTGATGCCTGATCAAGATTCCTTGTTCGTATGCACTCAATCGCGATCTCCCACATGCCATTACAGCACTACTGCCTGTAGGATCCCTATTTCATCGAGTATGTAGCATCTATCTGAAGCTGCCATCGGAGAAGAGCTCGAAAAGGTCCACCAGCAACAGTTCGACTCCAAAGTCTGCGATGCAAGTCCTACAACGCTTATGGGCCAAAGCTGATGAACTGCAACCAGGCAACGCCAATCAAGTCTCTGTCGCAACATTGACAGGTACCATACAGGCCTGGTCGAATCCTTTCTGTCTTATAACCCCCTCGCCCTCAACTTGCCTCATACCCCTGGTATGAAATCTAAGTCATCTGGTTAGTTGGTGCCACTTACGGCGAGCCTGAAAAGACGTTAGCCAATCAATCCCAGCAAAGTTGAGAGGTGAACTTGTCATACTTCATGAGATGATCCATGAAGGTCTGCAGGGAGACATCGTCGGTGAAGATGGTCTGCGCATTCTGCGCGCCCACCCCGCCGTAGGCACCCGTGGTGTGCGTTGTCGAGGGATTAAGTTTCGAGAGAAGGAATCTGGCTTGCGATCCCCCCGCGTCACAAACAATGAAACGTGGAAGCGGGAATCTGTCCGTGATGAGGTCCTACATCGTGTTAGCCGATTTGCCATCTCCATACATTTGCCTTCTAAAGTAGAGCTTACTCTAGCGTCCTCCTTGGGTTGCTCAAGCAATGAGGCAAAATTCTCATAGCCCTCCTGGTCCTGGTAGCCTGCTTTTCTCCATTCCGCCACTGTTTCTCCGTGAAAAATGAGAATGTGAAAGAAGGTGTCAAGAAGAAGGATGTGGGTGGGTTGAATCGAGGTTGAGTCCAAGAGTACGGGCTGGCCACCCTCTTGGTCGAACGTGTACGAATCTAGTGTAGGTTGAATCATAATGAGTGAGTTGCTCACATCCTCGTGGTTAAGGACATGACGGTAAAAGGCCGTCTCGTCGGGTGAGTTATTGAAGACCTGGAGGAACTGGCTTCTTCTCAGGTGGAACATGAACTGCGGGTACAACGTAAAGTTCTTCTCCAAGCGGAAAGACGACGGATCATCCTTACGGTAGTCTGCAAAACGGGAGCAGAGTCTGATGAGCATCCTGTCAACCCACCGCAGAACATCTGGTCCGTCGTCTACCTCGGCCTTGAAGACAGCGATGCGAGACATGAGGACCGCGGCAGCTTCCTGATCAAAGGACTGTGCGATCGCTGGATCGCCAGCTGGGCCACTGAGATTCCTGGCAATCGTTGTTACCCTCAAGTGGAACTGGCCAGAGGAGTGCTGGTAGTATGTGAGGAACTGGATCATGCCCTTCTGAGGTGTCTGCTGATGCTGCGTAGGGCCTCCTTGACTTGCGATCTCGAAATAGACACCGTAGCTAGCGTTGGGGTCGATACCGCACATCTTCCAAGAGCACGTATTACCGATTCCACACTCTGTTTCCCCCACTGATGTGGACTTCTTGTTAAGAGAAATAGCATGACCGATGAGCCCCGTGACCTTGAGTTCCTTGGTGGTCAATACTTCGAGCGTGGCGTTGAATCCCATGAGCAAGTTGTCGTCGCCGTCCTTTTCGAAAACACGGATGAAGGATTGCCTGAACATAGATGAGGTAAAGCTATCCGTCAGGATCATATGGCCGCCAGTTGAGTTGCAAAGCCCCTTCATCTCCAGGAGACCAACTTGATCAAGACAACCCGCAAAGATATCAATGATGTGGCCATTGTGCGCAGTTCTCTTGGCGAGATTATCATAAAACTAGAAGAATACGTTAGAATGACACTGTAAAGAGATTTTTGCAGACAAGCATACCTTGAGGGCCTTCTTGTAGTACTTGATGTTGTCACGGTCAATATCGTGATGCGATCGAATAGGTTCTCTCAACTCAGGGCCAACGACCATGCCTGGTCCTTCGGTCGCTGGGCCACCAGCAAAAAGCATGATACGGCCACCAGCGTGCTGGAAAGAGGACTCGAGGAGTCCCACAGCCACACTGAGAGCTACGCCGGAACATCGCAGACTTCTGCGGTCGTTGGCAACGGCCCATGGATCCTTCTGGAGTTGTTCCAGCGCCTTTGTCAGTTGAAATTCGGCCTGCTGGACGGGCAACAGGAATCGTGACGCAGGGCCAGCAGGCATCGGTCTTCCAGTTTGCTGCTGAGGCATACCGGGACGCATCGCTGGGGATAGTAAACCCAACATTTCCTGGACCTGCTTCGCAGAGTAGTCCTTGCTACCGCGGAAGACATATGACTTAGCGCATTCGGTGTAGCCGATCTCGTGGACTTGGGCCTGTCCAGGTCAGTTGGTTACATCAAAGCTTGGCGGCATGCGCAGTTCCAAATACCATTGTTCCGTATGTGATCAATCCTACAAGGGCATTCTCAGGGAGAAGACTCAGGCTCATGACCAGCGACTCCTTCAGCGCAGCCAAGCTGTCCTCCTCCTGGCAGGTATCCACGACATAGAGGAAGATTGGGGGGCTTGGTGCCGGGCGTGAGAGACGGTACTCGATCGTGGTGTTGGACGGGTGGAGCTCGGGAGGGATGGCGTTGGCGGTGATATCTTTGTAATGAGGAGGAAGGGGGTTCCTCGAGAGGCAGAACGGGCAAATCCAAAGACGAGCTCGCACGTCCACCGAGCTGCATGAATCGAGGTTAGTATGGCTCAACAGGATAGGGCGATGTGCCTCCTCACCAGAAGGGATTGAGAACAGAGCGGCAGGGTTGCTTGCAGGTGACAGGCTCGAATTGAAGAAGAGGTGTGTCGGGTTTCTCCTTAAGGGGAGTGTAGAGAGCACCGATGGGAACGACAAGCCGTGACGCTTCCTACGAGCGCATCTGTTAGTATGTGCAAACGGGTGAAAGATGGTGGGTGGGACATACCATGCGGGAGCTGGGGAAAACGTTCCAGCTGAGACGGACGCCATCGCGGTCTTCGACCTCGCTCCACTGCTCTTTAAGAGCTTCGTAGTCCATCGTTACTCGAGTGTAGTTCTGCAATCGACGACGCGATGAGGAAGTATTGGTATTGTGGTGAAGCGGACGGGGTATCGAGAGCGAATGCGTGTTAAATTTGACGGCGTTGGGACCTGTGGCTTCCCGGCAGATTGTACGGCAGTGGCAATCGGTCTGCTTGGCTCAGGACACGATTATAGATAGCTTCGAGGGGCCGCGTTCCGGTGCAGTTAACTAGGGATGGTGGCTTCGACCTGAACATGTGGCTTGACTGAGTGCAATGTGGCAGGAAATAGCTCCGGTGGGGACCAATCCCTTTAAGGTACTCCAATAAGAGGCCTTGCCTGTCGCGAGGCGTTGTAAGTGCGAGGTAACGACGTCACAAGTAGCAAAGGTCATTACATCGACCTAAGCTATCTACTATATAGAGAGTTTATACCCTCTTCTACTTTATACTTTAGCTTATTTATCTAATTAGCTTACTTATTAAACACGTTATATAATAAGTTACTAGTAACTTAAACTAATACGTTTATATATTATATCTTATATTTTAGGCGTAACGTAGTCTATAAGCAAGCAGGCCATACAAGCTAGTGGGCTTCTTTCCTAGAATTTCGTATAGGCTATGTTTCTCTTTGTTTTTCTCTACCTACAAACATAGCACGGCTTTGATTGAAAGTAATTTAGTTCTGGCGTTTAATACGCTTAGTCTGGTCCTAAATTAAGCGTTAAAGAGTTTTTTATAGAGATCTAAACCTATATTATATAACGTAGTCTATAAGTAAGCAGGCTATATAAGCTAGTAGGCCACTTTCCTAGTACTTATACGATAATAGATAAGAGAAATTAACTATAACACCTTAAATTAATTCAAACTACATAGAATCCTCTTCTTTAGATATAGACTTAACCTTCTAACACGTATAAGCATTATAACCAGGCTCTCAGTAAATACTATATCGTCGCGCGCGCGTTTCTAGCCTTCTTACATAACCACTATTCTAACTTATTTCTACCCTTAACTACTCTGTTACGTCTATTTAAGACTTTAAATCCTTTGCCTACTTAATTGTAAGTGTTCCTCCTTACTATATGTAAGACTAATATAAAGAGGGTAAAAAGAGGTAAAGAGGGTAAATAGGTTAAAAGTTGGCTTTATTGTTGTTTTTTAGTAATAGTGATAATCTTCCTTTTTCTAATAGAGGGAAGATTGAAGGTTATATATACTTTTAGATACCTAATAGTACGTATTAAGGTATTTCTACTTTATTAAGCCCTTTTTAACTTAGTTAGATAACGCTTAGATAATTATATCTAAGCTTTACAGTAGTTAACTAACGCTTTGTTAACGCTTAGTTAACGCTTTGTTAACGCATAGTTAACGCTTAGATATTGCTAGGATAATTATATCTAAGCTTTTACAGTAGTTAACTAACGCTTTGTTAACGCTTAGTTAACGCTTAGATATTGCTAGGATAATTATATCTAAGCTTTACAGTAGTTAACTAACCTTATTAACCTTTTATTAATAATAGTATTATTACTACTTTTAGTA
>LFIW01000800.1:0-92111 GCA_001625285.1 Colletotrichum incanum
GGGGGGTTGGTTCGGTTTCCAAGCAGAAACCCATTGTAGTAGAATCTGTGAATGTTAGTAATCGATAGATTTTGATGAACTCCACCATCAAGTTGCGGTAGTTGGAAACTGCTACTTAAGTAACACGAATGTCATGGAAGTTTGCGTTCTTGTAAATACCTTGTTCAAGTCGTGAAGTATTTCAGACTAATCGATCAGCACCCTCGCACTCCTGCCATTGCTAGCTACTCGATCACCCTATATAAAATTACCTCAGACTCATCCAACATCATGTCCGACCTTACTGCACTCCCCAAGGGATCTCTCATCCTTGTCACCGGAGCCAACGGATATATCGGCTCTCACACCATCAACACGCTCCTTCAATTGGGCTACCGCATCCGCGGTACAGTCCGTTCCGACAAGCCATGGCTTACCAAGCTGTTCAGGAACAAATACGGCGAAAACGTTTATGAGCAGGTAGTTATTACTCGTCTCGATGACGCGGAGGCTCTTGGGCAGGCCATGACTGGTGTTGCCGGTGTCGTCCACGTGGTATGTATTACCCCATATCTCCAAACCAGAAGTACTCGTCCGTTGGATTCCTGACACTCAATGCAAAGGCTTCTGATGTCTCCTTCACGGATGACCCCAATGCTGCCATTCCTAGGGTAGTAAGGGCAACTGAGAGTGCCTTGGAGGCCGCGGCGAAGCAGCCTTCTGTCAAGCGAGTCGTTCTCACCTCGTCTGCTTTCGCAGCATCGATTCCTGCCCCCAACAAGAAGGGTGTCTACGTCGACGAAAGTACGTAATTCATTGCGCGCACTCGCTGGGTGCATTCACCGACTACCCATCTTATTCCAACTGCAAATGTAAGCAATTAGTATACTCACCAGATGCTCACAGACACGTACAATGAAGCCGCCATCAAGGCAGCCTGGGATCCGAATACACCCAAGCAAGATAAGCCGAGCATGATCGCAGCTTTCAAGGCCGAGGGCGAGCGAGCGGCTTGGAAGTGGGTGGAGGAGCACAAGCCCAGCTACGCATTCAACACTATTTTGCCCAACTTCAACGTACGTACTCGAAATCCCACGTGAGAGACAGTGTCCAATCTAACATTGATTAGACTGGGGAGATTCTTCATCCCGAAATCAAGGGATCAACCATGGGCTTCGCCCGCGATTTGTTGAAGGGCCAGGTTGACATGTTGCACCTTTTCATGCCGCGTGAGTGTAATCCCTGGAAGGTTTGGGACAAGCCCACAGTCTAATGTGTGATTCATAGAATTCTACGTTGATGTCGTTGACGTTGCGCGTCTCCATGCCATCGCTCTGCTCGCCGAGCCGGTCAAGTCTCAGAGAATTTGGGCTTCCGCGGAGCCTGTTAACACATCAGACTTCATCGACGTTGTTCATGAGCTTAGACCGGACAACAAGCTGATTCCGGAAAAGCCTGCGGACGAGGGCCGTGATCTTACCGAGCTTCCACCAGCCGCCAAGGCCGAGGCTTTGTTGCAGAAGTACTTTGGCCAGAAGGGTTGGACTCCTTTCAAGAAGAGCGTGGAGGCTGGAATCCGCGATTTGTAGTCCATCAGGACTGTCCGAGACCTTATAGTTCCTGGGTCTTGTGGAACAGGGTTTTAATGAATAAACTTTTAGAAAGAGAAAGAGACGCTTTTTAAAACTTCAATGTAGAGATGAATTGACTCGAGTAAAACATAGATCCCACGTCATTTAGATGTATCTCTCAATATGTGTTGAATACTCTGTCACAGATCTAGTAGTTTACTGTCCAGGCTTGAGCCAATGATCGGAGACCTCTCTTCAGGTACTTCTGAGTACTGAACGTAGTGCTGTTGCAATTGGAGTATGAAAAAAAATTACTGATGAGTTACAAGTCGCAATTTGCAAGTATTGACGAGATTGGCAACACTACTTTGAGGAAGGTTTACTTAACTACGTTTTTGGTCTTGCGCAGTGGTCGTGCGGGTCACGTGTAGATAAGATAAAGAGGCGGCCTACCCTTGAGCTCTCTCGGTCGGGCGCCTGCCTGAATGATGCGTTTCCTCCAAAAAAAAAGTAACACTGCCGCGACGTCTTGCACGTAATTCTCCGACTTCTTTGCGCCGCGCCGTGCCTAGCTAACAGCATGGCTAGCTTCCCAACATTCGACCCTTCTCGTTTGACGAAGAAGACCGCTGCGCAATACTCTTCTGAATCAGAAGAGGAAGACGACGATGATTACCTCGCTCCCGTCGCAGACCCATCTCAAGGCGACGACTTTGGCGACCTAAACCCACGAAAGCGCCGGCGCGTTGGCAACACCAAAGAGAGCGCCGCGCTTGGCATATTTGGATCAGACAGCGAAGATGACGGCCCCGGACGGCGATGGAAGAAGAAGACTCTGCGAAGTAAAGGCATGAGCTTCGTCACTACGGGTGCCACTACTCTCGACCAAGATGACGAGGCGAACGACGCGAATGCCAAGGAATACTCGGACGACTCGAATGACGATAATGATGGCGACGAAGACGAGGCTAGCGGGGTCGGGTTGGGATTCGGCGGGGCACAGCGCGGCTTGGGCTTCAAGCCTGCCCAGGACGAGGAGAGCGACAATGACGCAGAGGCAGCTGGTGCTCCCGTGCGATCGTTCCCGAAGACAAAGTTCGACGGCAAAAATCCCTTTGGCCGTGGCTTCGTACCGTCGTCTGCGAACGTACCGGTCTTGAGACCTGATGTCCAAGATGCACCTTCCACGCCAAAGGTGGCCCATCCCAGTGCGTTCGGCGCAAAGGGGAAGGCAAAGCCCAACCCCAAGTCCTTCGGCGCACGGATGATGGCAAAGATGGGCTACAAAGATGGAGAGGGTCTCGGAAAAGAAGGACAGGGTCGAAGCGTTATCATCGAGGCGCACCTTCGACCACAGGGTGTCGGTCTAGGCGCGGTCAAGGAGAAATCAGAGCACGAGAAGCGGGAGGAGAAACGACAGGCGAAGTTGCGAGGCGAGGAGGTTATTGATTCGGACGAGGAAGAAAGGAAGAGAAAGAGGGAGCGGAAGAAGAAGGCCGCCAGCGCAGGCGGTAGCAGCGTCAGCACCCCGAAGCGACAAAAGCCCAAGTACATGACGGCAGAAGAAATCAAGAAGTCTGCTCCTGGACTTCACATACCTGAGGCGTTTGCCCCCATTCTGGACATGACAGGGCCGGGCAACAAGCTTCTAACTACTGCATCTGGGCTTCTGACCCCAACTTCCTCTGCAGTTGTCGAGTCTCCTGAGGTGGCGGCTGCTCGCAAGTTGGTGAAGAGAGCACATGCTGATCTGGCAGCTTTCTCCGAGGAGTGGAGGAATTTGGAAGAGCGCAAGACGTGGGTCGACTTGGAGCTGCGCGAAAGAGAGCAGGAAATGGCGGACCTCGCCTCGGATCTGGGCAGACTTCAAGTCTTCTCCAACATCGTTACCAATGAGCTGCCCTCAGCCACCGAATGGGAAGATGTCATCCGTTGCCTGGAAACAGCTGTTCAACACATTGGCCCAGCGACCGAGGAAATTGCGGATCTCGCTGTTGCGGCTATTCACCCCTTCTTCCGCGAGCCCGACTGGAATTTGTTGGAGCAGCCAACCCGATTTGCTGCAGAACTCAAGGGTTTAAGAAGCGTCCTCACAAAGTCTGGTGAGGGTCACAAGACTGTCAACAAATGGGACTCGACGGGTCTGAATGCCAACGACCTTTACCGTCAACACCAAAAGGCGACGACGCCCTACGAGACTATGATGTACAAGCTTTGGTACACAAGAGCCATGGCGGCTGTCCGTGATTGGGATGTCTTGAACCCTACACCGCTTCTGGCTGTCCTCGAGGCTTGGTCAGACTTGCTTCCTCCATTTGTTCGTGCGCAGTTTCTCGATGCCGTCGTTCGCAAGTTGGAAGCAGCTGTGGCGGAGTGGAATCCCAAGAAGAAGCGGCAGAGCCACAAGCTGCCTCACCTCTGGCTGTTCCCCTGGCTCCAGTACCTGCCATCGTACCACCTCGAGCCTAAGGGCACAGGGCTGGTCGCCGAAGTGCGTAGGAAGTACAGACAGCTGATTGACGTCTGGGAGTTTGACCGCGGAGTCATCCCAGGTCTGGAACAGTGGCGCGATGTACTTGGCGACCAATGGCGTCCGCTGATCATGAGCCACGTGTTGCCGGCCATGGGACGCTACCTGCGTAAGAACTTCAGAGTCGACCCGAGCGACCAGGAGCCATATCTCCCTATGCTCACGGGTGTGCTCAAGTGGTCTGATATCCTGACGCCCAAGGTACTGGGCGAGGTCATTGTCGCAGAGGTATTCCCGCTGTGGCATGAGAAGCTGAGCGAGTGGCTTGGCTTGGAGGATGCGAACTTTGAAGAGGTTGGTGCATGGTTCGAGTGGTGGAGAGATGATGTCCTCCCCGTGGATATTAAGAACCTCAAATCAGTCCAGGCGGAATTTGTCAAGGGTTTTGCCACCATTGAGCAGGCCTTGTAGAGTCGAGCAATGCTGGCGGCTCTTCAGAGCTTGAGTATCATCATATAGACATACCGTAGTGGACAATCAATACCCTTTCCTGTTGCATGCCAGCTTCCCAGGAAACGATAGTAGCCGTGGTTCTTTCGACCATTGTAAGCTACGCTGTCCATTAACTGGAAGTTTTCGCTTCGGGGCGACTATTCTATCCTCTGTCATCTGCTAGAAGGGAAGGACTGCTCGTTCGACTGGGTGGCGAGTCTTTCAAGTAACTTGGCCATCACGTTCGACTGCATATACCGACGGCGGGAGACGCCATCTCCCTCGGCGTGATGTTCCCAAACATCAACAACATCATGCACGGACAGAGCAGACATGGCATACACCCTCCCGGCCCTTCGCGCGGCAGTCATCTGGATACCCTCCCCCCTCCATGAGCAATACTTGCGACGCACCCTTGACCAGGCTTTGCTCAACGTCTTTATTGGCATTAGCTCAGAGAAAGAGAAAAACAAGAAAAGGCTTGAGTTACCAAGCTTTCAGGAAACAGAATTCCGGCGGGGCGGCATAGACATGGGAGGCTGGCGTCGTTGCAGCCAAGCACGATAGTTCGGTCATGAAAGGACCATCAAAATATCCGAGCGCTTTTTCCTGGGCGCCGATGCGGATGACACTTGGTGGTTGATGGGTTGTGCCCTGCGGCAGTTGGAGTTCGGGGCGTCTCCTTGGCGGTGTGACAAGGTAGCTTGATCGACGTCGAAGGGGCGGAAACGCTTTGGAGTGAAGATGAGCAAAGACAGAAGGGTGAGTATCGGGCGATGGCATGCACATGAGTTACTGCGGTATGCTCAAGGATGGTTGATTCTCAGCTCAACCTTCATGTTTCTTTTAGTACAGCCGTTTGTTGGCCAGAATCCGAAGACGTCGAACCCATAGTTACTCGTCCTACGAGAACACGAAACCAGCCAATTTGGCATGCCATTTCCCTCGATGGCGTGATTTTCAGTCTGAGACTTGGGCCCCTGAAGACAGAAGAAACGAGGAATTCCTACTTCAAACCACAGCGATCTTGTCTCCCAATCGATATTGATTATGTAAGAGACTCCTGGTCCACTCCAAATGCAAGTCAAAGAGCTAAAAGCAAAAAAGGTTCGGGAAGTGGGAGCCTCATCACCTTTATCACCCCCTGCTTGGCTTAATCCTTTCCCCTCCCTGTCCACCTGTTCCTCACCATTGTCTTCATCTTGCCTGTTCTCGTCGAGCCCACGTCACCATCTTGAAACATCAACAGCCGTGAAACCTGGGGTTGCTGAGGGACTTGGGTTAGGAGTTAGACATGGGCACCTGGAATTCCTAAGCTGCGAATGTTCAGTTGACAGCGACATCTGACAGCGACATCTGACAAGCATCGCCCCCATTCGTTCTCTCTTGGCATCCGACTGCCAACCCACATCGTCCTAAGTAGTTATCGTCACACGGCACCACGATGCTCCGTGAATTGATTCCTCCATGAGGCCCGCAAGACAATAATTACAGAAACGACATGGGGTTTACTATTAAAAAAAAGCAAGCTCCGCGGCCTCGGAAGGGTTTGCACCGTCAAGATCAAAGTTTGACGACTCCAAGCTCCACCGAGACGCGCACTCCAGCCAAAAGAAACGAAGCCCTCGATTCTATGCCGCACCCCAGCACTTATTCTTGGGACCGAGCTACATCCCTCCCACCGCTCACAAGCCGATCGATGGGTGAATATATGGCGATCATACCCCCATGATCCGACGTGATGATGTCCCGGTGGGATTTGGTACCAGACGATCACAGGACCCAAACCGAAGAGAATGCCTTTCTGGGTTTCAATGACGAGAGGGGACGCGGCAGTGTCCAGCAGCAAGCATCCAGGCGGCCTTCACCAGTGCGGCCGTCTGCTATTTTGAGTGAAAAGGAGTTCATATGCTCCGAGGTGGGATTATTCGTAGGGTAAGCTGATACATGCTAGACGTGGCGGGGCCCCAGACTCAGATAGCTGGCCATGGTTCCTGGCGCAATGCCATTTCGTGAGCCAAGACAACATCAACGACGAGGCGAAGCAGGAATCGCTGAATGATACTGTTCAACACCTGCACCGATGCTACGGCGCCCTTTACGTCGTCCTACCGCCGCCATTGAACCTGTCATCTGTATGTACTTCGGACCATCGTCGAGGGTCCACAAGCACAGGCCCGTACAACGTTGTGCGGCACTTGGCGTCGTCTCATGGCATCCCAAAACAGGGGCCGACTGGGGGTCCGGACTAACCCCGAATAGCTTCATTGGTGCCTTTCTTTGGCGGTCATGTCCCCAAGTCCCATCTGGTTTTTCTTCCAAACGTCACATCCGCCCTGTCCACCTGTGGCGTCGCTTTTGTCCCCAGATCGCACGGCATTTGCCATTATCCCCTTGTCTGGTGGCCACATGGTTACTAGGGATTTTGACACCGGCCATCCTCCCCGGCCGAGAAGAATCCTCGTCACCGTCTCAAAATATGGTTGTTCACTAGCGTGAGGCTGGCGCTAGGTTTTCCACTCATGTGTTGTTGTTGTACGCGACAAGGATCGTGTTTGGACCAGTACTGCCAAGTTGGCGCTACCTAGCATCGACATTACACCCCCCCGCCTAGTCATTATGTCTTGGGAACGTCTGAGCGGGAGAGAGCGGGGGCTCTACATATCAAAGGTCCTTCCCGTCTGTCGTCCCGTTCTGGCGCTGGAGAGATGATATTGGTCTTTTAGGGCTAACATCTCATTTCACGTTTGCAAATCGTTTGTCCTGTGTGCCTTCCCTTCGTTTTTTTTGTGTCTTAACGGCGCTTCCCTTCTTTTCTTCTCCCGCCCAGGTGGCTTTGCTTTCTAATCTGGTTCTATCTTCCAGAGGCGGGTCCCTGGGGTCTTATTCCTAATAATCATGTCCGAACGATCGTGTCCCGTGTCTGGATCTCTGGGTGGTGGAAGATGCCCCGCGGGCAGACAGTCGGCGAACAGACGGGTTGGACCGAGAGGTTGTTCTTTCTCGGGCTACACCCAACAGGGTGACCTCCATGCTGCTTTCGATGTAAGACGGAATCCTCGCTCTCATCACATTGCACATCTGACCACATCAGATACCAAGAGGAGTGGATGTCGATGAGTGGCTTCGTGCTAGGTACGTCCTTTCTCCCTTGCTTTACCTTCGTTTTACTTACAAACTGTAGAGAGCGGAAAGCCATCAACGAGATTGTCTACTCTGATATTCCATCAGCGGATCACATCACCCAAGTCAAAAACGTTGATTTTCTTGTCGCTGATGACAGAGACCTGCTGGCCGTTGCCTTGGGCGCACCAGCTCGACAAGTGATCCTGCGAGCTGAGGGTATTGGTCAGCCAAGCGGTTGGAAGGACGGATACCTTAGCACCGAGTATGGCTTCTGCCCGCCTGATTCGAACGAAGCTGCCGGCGCCCTCGCAAACTGCCCCGGACGTGTCTGGTCCGACCTTTGTGAGAGAATGCCCGGTTGTGTCTCGCGAGGAAGAGTCCGCGAGTCCGTCGCCGCCCTCCCTCTCGTCGGAGGGACCGAGGAAAACGTACCGGACCAAGCCCTCTGGGCCGCCATCGTGGCCCTGGGCATGCTGTGCTCCATCTATCGATACGAGGACAAGAACGACGGTTACGACGGCGTCAGCATCAACTCGATATCCACGAAGCCACGGGTCGAGATGAGTGATGACCTCGGTCCGGAACTAGTAGGAATCCCAAGAAGCATCGGATTGCCCTACTGGCAGGTTTCGCGTCGCATGGGACGCGCTATCCCTCATTTGACTTTTTTCGACCAGGCTTCTTACAACATCAAAGTGCGGGATCCGACTTCTATTTATCCCTACGTTGGCCGGTTCGATAACACGGATCTGCGGTGGCCCATGTTCGGCGAGCGCACCGAGATTGCCTTTTTGAAGGGATGCGCCGACACTGCAGGTCTGTCAACATCTACCCTTCCTCGTAATATTCGTATTAACTTGTGGATTTATAGCCTCCTTTCAGCATGGCCCTGATGCCATCGCCGCTTGCCAGGAACACGTGATGAACCGCAACAATGAAGGTCTTCTGAGAGAGATGATCAGGTTAAAGGAGATCCTCGAACGTATGCCCAACGCCTTTCACTCCATATCCACCAACCCCAACTCGGGCGACAATTATGTCTCGGCGGCCGAGTGGGTGCGATGGGGCAAGTTTTCCGCGCCCCTATCCAAGCGATGCCCTGCCGCCTCTGGTCTACAGTTTCCTCCTTATCTTCTTATGGACGCTTTTCTTGGCCGGAAGAAATATGACTCCTTCCTCGGCAACGAGGGTCTGC
Organism: Colletotrichum incanum; assembly: GCA_001625285.1. NCBI lineage: Eukaryota > Fungi > Ascomycota > Sordariomycetes > Glomerellales > Glomerellaceae > Colletotrichum > Colletotrichum incanum. The sequence continues at coordinate 8,834 of LFIW01000800.1, forward strand.
ATTTGCGAGCGTGGCTACCTTCGAACCTCCGAGCATTCATCGCCGCCGTCGAATACCACTACCGTATCCCAGAGTACGTTAAGGAGTCTGGTGATCCGCGGCTCATGGGCGTCCTAGACGGCATCATCGAGGCTTATACGGGAGAGCGCGGGTTCATGGGAACACATCGGTACAAGGTGTTTGGCATTCTAGAGGTGGCGTCCAAGACGGGTCGGACGGAAACGAATGGTGCCTCGGGAGCTTCCGATGACTCGGGTAGGCCGTGGGAGGAGGTGCATCGCCAGTTCTCGGATGCCATGAAAGAGCGACTAGAGCCGTACCGCGGAAATATCCCAGTTGAGCCTCACGAAATGCGCGGGACTTTTGAGGAGTGTCGGTACAAGTCACGCATTCTCACTCGATCGTTTGTCGACTCAGACCACGAGCGGTCCATTGCCATGGTCACCCTTGACCTGCACAATACGGGAATTACCTTCCAGCCTGGTGACAGACTGGCAGTCATGCCTCTCAACAGCTGGGAAGAGTGCGCCAAGGTTGCCGCAGCCCTCGGCCTGGACACGATGCTCGAGAGCCCCGTCCTTCTCGACCGCAAGTGGTCTCGCTTTGCGGAGCACCTCGAGACAGTCTCCAACCACGGCGCTGCGAGTCCCTTGACCAAGACAAGAAAGCTCATGGTTAAGGACATACTTCGCCGCGGCCACCTGGCGCCGCTGACGCAGGAGCTCGTGCTCAAGATTCACGCCATGCTGAGAGCTTCCTCCAATACCTTGCTACAAGTGTTGGCCACTGATGAATGGCCGGTCCGCGGTTCGCTCGGAGATCTTCTTCAGGCTGCGGTCATGGACACCCCAACGCACATCTGGGACCAGGCCTTCGACCTCTCCAACGACATCCCCTGGCTGAGCGATCTCATCTCAGTAGAGATCCCACGTACATACTCCATCTCCAACTATCCCGAGGAGCTACTGCCCAGCACAGTCGATCTCACTATCTCCAGGGCAGAGTACAAGCTCTGTGCTACCTTTGCCGGCAAGTCCGACATTCCACGTTCCGGTGTGAGCAGCGGCTACCTTAACCCACCTGTGGGTTCTCCTGACGACTTCGTCGCCGACGAAGACGAGCTCCTCGTCGGTATTTCCAGACCGATCGCCTTCCAACTGCCTTTGGATGGAGCCGCTCCCTGTGCGTTCTTCGCTGGCGGCAGTGGTGTCGCCCCATTCCGCAGCTTCTGGCAGGCGCGTGCCGGTCGTTCGGTCGGAAAAAACATGCTTTTCCTCGGCGTGCAGAACCGAGAGAAGTTCTGCTACGAGGACGAGCTGCGCCAGTACGTCAACGCTGGCTTCATGGAGGTTCATCTCGCCTTCTCCCGTGATAGTCGCGGTCTCGCGTATGACCCTATGATGAGGGACCTCATCGAGCGCCGCACGGAGCCGCGATACATTGACGCCCTCATCGCTGAGCAGGGCGCCAGTGTCTGCGACCTGGTAATGTCTAAGAAACAGGGCGGCCTGGGCGGATACTTGTACATTTGCGGCTCGGTGGCCGTCTTCGACTCGGTCATGAGCGGTCTGCGCAAGGCCATATACAACCACCGCACAGCAACCATGGAATCTACGGACCTAATCATCAATACCGCCTTCGCCGAGCGCCGGATCATGTTGGACGTCTTCATGACCCCGAAGCCGCTTCCCTGCAACCGCCCGACCATCCCGCTCTCGCAGCTGTCCCTTCACACCGGTCATAGACCGGGAGGGAGGATGTGGATCGCCGTCCACGGCAGCGTCTACGACGTGGCCGACTTTTCTCCTATGCACCCGGGAGGCACCCTGATCATCAAGTCTAATGCCGGCGTCGACTGCACCAAGTCTTTTGATAACTTGGCGCACACGAACAATCCGGAAGTCGCCAGTCTGCTCACCAAGTACTTTGTCGGCCACCTGACGCCCAAGCCAGAGTATCACGACTGCGAGGAGCTCAGCAGCCTCTACGACATGTGGTCGGCCTACATGCGGACCACAGTTGAGACGCTCGTTGCGCAGCAGTTTGAGATGGACGACATACTCGGCTCGTCCAAGCTCTGGTTCCAGGGCAGCTTGATCAACATGCTCGGCGTGCGCATCTTCTACCAATACCAGTCGCGTCTCCTACAAGGCGGCTTCTCCGCCCTCTTCGGCCCCAAGTTCCAGGAACTCGTGCTGAAGCTCTCCTTCACAATGGCCAACGCCGCTTCGGTCGGCTCCGACACCAAACTCCCCGACATCCTCGGAGTCATCGCCCGCGCCAAGACGTCGACCGACGCGGTCACGACGTCCAAGGAGGTTTCCCGCATCGGCCAGTTCATCTGCGACAGCGAGCCGGCGCGATTCATGGAGCGCGGCATCATGGACTATGCCAACAAGTCTGTGCAGCTTGACATCGAGCTCCTCGAGGACATCCGCGAGGAAGCGTGTCACGGTATGGACGCCTTCGACACCGTCATGAATCTTGACGCCTCGTCCGACGCCCAGCGCGTCTCGGCCCTCTGCCAGTTTCTCATGCAGATCCTCGAACGCATGGCCAAGCGCCTTGAGGTCTTCTACTCCAAGCTCGCGCAGTGCTCCGTCTACCAGCCCGAGATCGAGCAGAACCCGGCCCGCACGCGCTGGGATCTCGTAAAGCGACGTGTTCAGGACGGGTCCTTCTTCATCCTCACGCAGAGCACCGTGATCGGCAGCGCGCCGTCGTATAAGCCCGCCGCGCAGGAGACGGTGGTGTTTGATAACGTTCTTTCGCAGATCCAGCAGACGATCCGCAATGCGCCGCAAGTGCCCGGTCCTGCGGCGCAGCAGAGCATGCAGCTCAACGAGCGACACCGCGTGAGGACGGAGGCACCCATCAACGGCGCTTCGGCGTTCGAGTCGCATCAGAACAGCAACGCGTTGAACCGCATGTCTACCTTTATTGACAAGAACGTGCGCGCCATCCGGCGCCTGAGCAAGATGCCCTCGATGCCACTCAACATGAGCTTTGAGCAGATGGTCGCGGCGAATCAGCCGCAGTTCCACGCCAATGGCGTCACGACGCCGCCGTCGAGTCGGGGATCCAGTCGATCACCTACGAGAGGCCGCCCCCCATTCACAAACCCACTGCACATTCAAAACCTCCCTCGCTCGCGTACTCCGTCCTTAATCGAGGAGTCTATGAATCGCATCGCCCTCAGCAGACGAGGCACAGCAGGCTCCGACGGGTCGCGGTCCACCTCGTCCCTCTCCCAGTATCACCGCCAAGGTCCTAGTCAGGGAATGACGACGCACCACCTCGGGATGTCGCACCACTTCCCACCGACACCCGTCGCGACATCGCCACTAGACTCGAACACGGCGATCCAGTCTATGGTGAGCCGCCTCAATCTCAAGTCCCGGAGCGCCGTGGGATCGTCGCCTGCGTCGCCGGCGCTGTCGCTGGACGACAAGGGCCGGATGGCGCGCATGTCGGCACAGCCAGCGGCCGGGTCAATGCACAACCCGCGCAGCCGGTCGACGAGCACGCTGAGGTCTTTCAAGCTGAGAGAGCTGGTGGCGAGCCAGGAGCCGGCAAGGATCGCGCCGACGTTTTGAACGACGGGTGACGTTGGTTCTCATCAGTTGATGTGAACGAGGCTGATGAGTGAGCGTGGGATTGGAAGGGTTTCAACGAGCAAGATGCTTGTAAACATATATTAGTGTTATTTTCTTCTTATATACTGGAAAACCTCGATTCCGATCACAGCTCCCTCTTTCTTGCTCGGAATTCTGTGCATAAAAATTGCCTTGTCTTTACGTCGTGTTTCCACAAAAAAGCCAACAGGCTGAATTTAGTCGCGGACAAGAATATACACACATAAGTCCCATGTATCCGCTTCACCATCCCTCGTACTCGAATGAGGGTTCGAGAAAGGGAGTGGGGGATAAGAAACGCAGTTCGCCGGCCCATCCCAACTCGTCGTTGTCATTATAGGCAGAGTCGGCAAGCGGATGCTGATCTCCCGCCGCATAATTTACTCTAACTGCTCTCAATGGGCTCCATGTATACGTACAAGTCTTCTCAAATCTGTAGAAGATCTTATACTTCGTCGGCGATTTCGTAAGAGGATCATTCGTAAAGGATCCAGTCTGCAGGATTCACACAGCCAGGCAGCAACAACACTTAGACGGTTTCAGGCAAAGCATCTCGTCCGAGTCTCTGCTAGCCAACAGTCAAGCCACGAACGGGTTAAACATACACAATTGTATGGCCGGACATAACGATATGCAAACATTTTTCGCAACAGAGTGGACAAACGCCTTGCAAAGACAAACAGCAAGTTCGATGGAAGAGCAACAGCCACAGGCGAGATCGGTCTGCAATCGCCCCATTTGTGGCGAGTGCAAGCGTGGCTAGCGCACCGAGTGTGGCTGAGTGTTTACACCCGGCTCCGCGCCCAGGCCGGGATGACTGCACATCACCACTTGGCCCAATCATTGCTCAAGAAACCTCAAGATGTCCTGGGCGATATGACATCGCCACCAAGCTTGGTCTGCTGCCGATTCTTCACATCTTGACCTACCCAGGACTGCTAACCATACCAACACCATCCAATACTACTGCATACTATAGCGTAGTAAAGCTACCGGTCTATCCCAAAGGACGGATCATGATATCATGCCTTCCGCTTGGCAGTCCTACCTCTCGCTCCGTCTGGTACTCCTTCTTCGCCCTCCTGTGCTCCCTGTCTCAGCATGATTGCCCGGGCAGGGACCACCCCCGTGGCGATGTCATCCTCCTCGTTCTTCACCTTTCCACTCATCACTCCATGCCTTCCAAGCACGCTATTTGCGCGCAAGGCAGTACTCGCGCCGCTCGGCTTCGCTCTTCTGCCTTGCTCTCGTCCACCTCACTGCGCCCAGCACAAAAGAAGTCCAAGCACTGGGTGGCCCTCGTGAAAGTGTATTATCCAACTGGCCGGCCTGTTTGTATCTGCATCGGCTGCACGTAGGCACGTGCACGTATACACGCATACACAGATGCAGCGGCGGCAGCAGAGAGAGAGGCACTCGCACCAATCCCTTGACCCTACATTCATCTGATGTTTCCTCGCAAGCGAAGCGACGGACGTGTACGCCGGTACGAGTGTACACGCAGGCAACAGCAACAAGGTTAATTCGGCAGTCTCCCCTCGCTTTCTGTTTGTCCAAAAAAGATGCGTGAATGGGCTGTGCCACCCATCAGACTTTCGATATAAGTAACCAAACTCTCTTACTGCCCTGCTCGCCTCCCACCACCGTGTCCCCCCCCTCCCTCATCTCTCTTCCCTCCGCATATACCAAATACATTCCTCTAGCAGGTAAACTACAGCAAACCGTTCACTATGGACAAACCAGCCCAACAACACCCCGTCGAGGCACCCGGCTCAGACAATTACGTCTCCTCCGGCCCGCCCCCGGAGTACCAACACCAGCAAGACCCCCTCAACCACCAACAAACCGGCACCACCGCCGCAGCGATGCCGAAATACGGCGGCCCGACAAACACCCCTCCCCCCCACGGCTACGGCGGGTACAACCCCCCGCTCCAGCCCCAGCAAAGCTTCCCGATGCAAGGCGGCCCGCAGAACTTCCAGCCCTACGGCACACCGCTGCCCGCCCTGGGCCCGCACCCGGCGCCCGTTGAATGTCCCGATTGCCACGCCCGCGGCGTGACGGCCGTGGAGTACTCGTCCGGCGGGTTTACCCACGCCTTGGCGGCCATTGTGTGCTTCGTGAGCTGTCTGGGGTGTATCCCTTACTTTTTCACGTCGTTGAAGGACGCGAGGCACAAGTGCTCCAAGGTATGTCTTCCGGTGTATGGCGTATGGAATTGAAGCTGACGGTCGACAGTGCGGTATTCCTCTGGCAACGTACCATCGTAGTGGAAGGACCGAGGTCCATTGGCACCAGGCCTACAATGGTTGAATGGGTGCCGGAGAAGACGTGGCATGAGCAACCGGAGAGCAGCGAGCGGCATGTCCATTGGATACCCGGTTGACTGGATGGACATGTAGCTGCCAGTTCAATGCGGGTTGGGTCCGCAGGGGTTCATTAGTACGAGGCATCATTATCACGCAAGGCGCATAGGATACCCTTTTTCTCCTTTTTAATTGAATTAGTTTGACATCGGTATATCTCAGCTGAATCTCCAGGGTTGAACGTAGAGTCACCCTCTGTCGTTTCCTGATTATTCAAACTTGGGCGCACTTGACAGCACGAGCTTCCGTACTGCTACTTGTGTGTGCACGTTGAACAAGGTACCCAGTCGTGATCGCAACTTCACAGTGTCGACCAACCCAGTTGAGGGTTGTGCCGTTCGCCAAGCCGACGCTGCACCCGGACGCTGTCCGTTGGCCTTTCAATGTTGCTCCTTGACCACAGCTGGCGGACAACTACTTCAAACAACAATGCAGATGCATAAGTTGAAAGCCCAGCGAGGACACGTTGCGGGTATCTATTCGATTATGTACAATCTCCCCTAAAATCTATATCATCAGCGAAGGCATCACGTAATCGTCAGATCGTACGCCGTACTTTTGACCCCTTTTGACGCCTGCCTCCAGTTTTCCCATTCGCATTTGCTTCTCGTGAATCGTTACGCCGTGATCCTGTATCTGTTCTCGCCGTGATCGATGGCGGCTTGGCCTCTGGCCTCTTCTGTGCAAGCGCCAGTCGCCTCGTCCCCCGGTTGTTGTAGTATCATTCAGGCCCTCTTGGCGAGAACGCTCAGTTGGCAAAGATACGCACGTTCAAGTCCACACTTCCTGTTGCGATGACGCAGCGAATCTGGACATCCTGGGGTTTCGCTGCTGCTTTGCTCGGTGTTCCGTTGGCGCCGTTAGCACCGTCGCCGTTTGTTGCCGCCTCCCGTACGATACCGGGTGCCCAGCGCAGGCAAGAGACGAAGTGACCGTGTACGTCGTCAAGCACCTTGACGCATTTGCCTTCCTGGGCCAAGTCCCAGCATCGTAATGTCTTATCATCGGACACACTGAGCAGGTACTTGCCCCCAGGGTGGAAGACCAGCGCACGCACCCAATTATCGTGGCCAGTAAGGGTCTTGATGCAGTTTCCTCGGGCATCCCATAACCTAATGGCCTTGTCACGACTTCCTGTTGCCATGAACTCGGCAGTGTTTGCTGCTGGTGGTGGCTTCTTTAGGCCAGCAAGTGTCGCCAAATGGCTGTAGGAAGAAGGCGGTGCGAGTGTGCAGCATTCAACAACATGCTCGTGGCCCACCAGCATCAGCTTCACTTCGGGATTAGCGGCGCTGATGTCCCAAAGCCGGCCCGTCTGGTCGTTTCCGGCCGACAGAAGGAAGCGGCCGTCCGGCGACGGGCAAACATCTCGTACCCAGTCCGCGTGTCCCCGTAGTGTCTTGACACAGTAGCCCGTGGATACGTCCCAGATGCGCAGTGTCTTATCGCGACTCGCCGAAACGAGGAGGTTGCCCGTGGCGCCTGCCGCTCCCGAGGGGATGAATCTAACCGCACTGACGCTATGATCGTGGCCAGGTAGCGTTCGAATGTTTTTGTACTCGTCTGAGGGATCCCATAGCTTGATCGTCAAGTCGCTTGAGCATGATGCGAGCAGAGTGGCACCCCGCGGGCCTCCAAAGTCAACGTCCAATACCGCCTTCGTGTGCCCCTTGATGGTCCTCTCCAACTCGCCCAGCTCCCAGTCCCAGATTTTGATCGTGTAGTCCTCTGAACCAGAGGCAAGGGACGAGAATACAGGATGGAATGCTACGCAGGTAATCGGATCGCGGTGGGATTGAAGGGTGTGTCGGGCGGGGGAACGAGGCAGCCAGCTGGCAGGATCCTGGTTTCGTCGGGAGAGCGAGGTCGGTGTTGCATTATCGATTTCTGACTGTAGAGAAGCGGTTCGAGACTCGAGTTCCATTATCTGGCAGTGTCGAAGTCAGTCAAGGTAGTCCGGTGCGCGTAATGGGGCGTCAAGGGACGCACCTTCTTCTGCAGGCGCACTACACTGGTCCATTTCTTTTCCAGCAGGCCTTCATACTTCTTGGAGGTGGCAGCGTCGAAGGAATCGCCAATCTGCAGCTCTTCCCTGAGGGCATTTGCGGCATTGGGTAGGTTGCTCGAAGAGAGGTATGCAATGATGGCCTTGTGCCTATGAAGTCTCGGGGTCAGTCGAATCGCACAAAGGGAGAATTGCTGGGCAATAGGGAGACCAACAGCTCCTCAGCCTGCCGAGGGGTCAGGATTTGGCTCATCCTGGCTTGTTGTCGAAGCTACCAGCCAGGCAAAGGAGAGAAGCGGTAATGAAGAGTTCGCAGAAATTGAGGTGCAGTGGTGCCACAGCAGGGCACACAGGAGCAAGAGAGAGAAAAAAAAGAAGAAACTCCGAGAGAAGTCGGTGAATGTTTGGTCGGCTGTGTCCGCAGGTTGTTGCTTGGTGCTTAAGTGCTCGGGGCTCCGTCTGGTGGTGATGGTGGTGGCGGTGGTGGTCGCAGCAACCGCGATGGGCGCGACACGTGCAATCAAAGCAAGCAGGAGCTGGGTGGAAACTATTGGGCGAGGCTGATTTTTTTGGTGTGCAAGTTGCAGTCGAGGGGTTTTGGAAATTGGCAGCCTTGTCAGTCGGATATTTTGTTGCGGCGACGGCAAGATGCAAAGGGTCAGGGCCGAAGGGGGGGAACCAGGGCCAAGTGGCAGATATTCGTGGAGTCGGGTTGCGGTGGGAAAGGCGGTGTCGGCGTTGGTGTTGTTGCTCTCTGTCTCTCACTCTCTCAGTGTCGTGTTCAGGGGTTGGGCTCCCAGGCGTCGGGCAGCATGTCTATGTCCTTCAATGGTGGATTTGTTGAGTTTTAGGCCAGGAATTGGAATGGGCGAGATGCGGTTGTCATGAGAGCAAGAGACGAGATGCAAATGGAAGCGAGGGGTGAGGCTCAGCAAGCAAAGGGGTCAGTCACACTGAGACGCTGGGAGTGGGCAGCAGCAGCGACGACAGCAGGAAAGCGAAATGTTTCATGTGCTTCGGACTGCGGAGGGAGCACCTTGAAGAAACTTGGGTGCGATTGACGGGAGAGATGAGGCGGTGCGCGCAGCGGCATTGGCACTGGACAGTGGACTGGGCGGTCCCCAAAAAAGGAAGACCCCTCCACAGGGGCCCTGGGGAAATCTGTGCTCGCTCGCTCTCTGGTCTCTCTAGTCCATCTCTCCGGGAGAGAGAAGAGTGGGAGAAAACCTCAGCCCTGGGAGAGTGGGATGAAGTGTGGCTGGTGACGGCCAATGGGGGAGGAGGGCACGATGTGGCTGGTGGTGTCATTCCTTTCACCAGCCCCGGCCAGCTAGGAGCCGGCTAAGAGATGCGCTGCGGTATTTCCCTAGTGATATCACTTGACTGGCTCCGACTGTGCATGTGAGTGCAGACTGACAATGTTTCTATGGCAATGGAAAGCAGGCTCTGATTGGATCCAGGGTCTTGAGCATCAACATGCCGTTGTTCGTGGTGACCCCTGCTCTGCTGCAGCCATCGGCGCATAAACAGCAGCCCAGCAAGCCGCCGTTTTCAGAGACCAGAGCAAAGTGACAGGACGCATGCAATTTCTTCGATGGAGATCTGTTTCACTCAGCCACAGTTTAATCGCTCTGATCTTATGCCATGATGGGCAAGTCTTGAGAATAAATGGGGAGCATCCACCCATCCTAAGTGGCTTACAACGGCCATTAATGCCTGAACTGAACAAGTCCATGTTGCCTGCAGAGAAAAGAAAGCAACGAAATTCATTTAATTTCAACTTCTCCCAAGAGGCTGACCGAGGTGAATACAGGGTGGGTCCGGGCAAGCTTAGGTGAGCCCAGGTGAGAGTGCTCGGTTCCACAACCCCACCATCGTGTCTTATCCATTGGCTGCACGTTCACTGATGCGTCATGTGACCTGTGTTGACACGGGAAACCAGTGACCCAATCATGCCCAATTACCCGACGTTCGCGCGCAACCCCCACACAAACACGTCAGACTCTCGGGGTCAGGAACAGCGGCCAGGAAAAATAAGCCAGGTGCCCAATGCAGACCGCCCACCTTGAGCCTCTGCTCACCCACTCGCAGTCAGCTGCACCAACTGGGACGCACAAGCACCAGCAAAGACGTCTGGGTCCCTGCGCCCTTGTCCCGACAACCAAAATTCCCTGTGCTTCTTGTTCCTGGACAAACAAAAGAAACAGGACCCCCAGTCACGTCCTCTTGTACGCACGACACACACAATCCAGTGTCCCAACCCCCGGACTGACGCCTTCACCTACACCAACCGAACGCGCTACCTACGCTACGGGAACTCCCACGTCTAGTCTCTCTAGAAATCCTCTGTCCCGACCCCTTGTTTCCACGCGAACCGTCGCACATACCTCACCCTATTCCTACTACTCCTACTGCCGCAACTTCTAGCAACGAAGTTTGCCTTCTTCAGTACATCCACGGACACCTTCCTTGCTCGCACCTACCTCTCCCACCACCAAGTACCAGTAGCCCATTGACTCGACGACAGAGACTTTTGCTGCTGCTGCGACAACCTTCAACTATCTGATCTGGTTCATCTCGACTCCCAGACTGTAAGCCATGCACGCCCCTCCCCCATATCACCACATACATCTCCAGTCATTGCTGCTGCAGCTGCCCGCCGCCTGCATGCAGTTCTTCAGACCACCTCTGTCCTCAACATGGACCGCCACCTCAAACACACCCGTTCTCTCTCCAAGCTAATCAGACGAGTAGCTAGCTTCAGAAAGCCAGACATCCGCGACAAGGAGAACTGCTCTCCCGACTCAAGGCATCCTCCTCCTCCTCGCCCTCTCCCCACATCCGAACCTATACAGCCCCGGCAACAAGCCTACATTGCGATGGCTGAAGAAGAAGACTTTAGCTCCATTCCCCTCCAGGACAGGTTTGTCCATAAGGTATGTCACTTCCTCTCTGATTGCGCCGCTCCATGGCCCGTTTGCTGACGCGTTCTAGGTGTGGAAAGTTCGAAAGCAGGCCTACGAAGACGCCGCCAAGGCATTCGCTGCGACCGCCGACGAGTACGACAATGCCTTCAGACCTTTCCTCTCCGACTCGGGTATTTGGAAAGGCGCCGTAGCCGATTCCAACGTCGCCGCTCAACAAGAAGGTCTTGCCGCATACTGTGCCTTTCTCAAATTTGGAGGCAAGGAACACTGCACAAGGACGCGTGGTGTTACGATAGGGCCCATTTGCGAAAAGGGTCTGCCCTCAACACGCGCTGCTGCTAAGGATTCGTCACTAGAAGCCCTCCTCCTGCTCGTCGAGCTCGATGTTGCGCCCCCTGTCATCGAAGAAATCATTCCCGTCCTCTCCAATAAGCAGCCCAAGGTTGTCGCCGCTGCCATCACCGCTTTGACGGCTATCTACCACAATTATGGGTGCAAAACGGTCGACCCCAAACCCGTGCTGAAGGTCCTCCCCAAGGCTTTTGGCCATGCTGACAAGAACGTGCGTGCCGCCGCGACGAACCTCGCGGTCGAGTTCTACAGGTGGCTGCGCGAAGCCATGAAGCCCATGTTCTGGAGCGACCTGAAACCCACGCAACAAACCGATCTCGAGGCCCAGTTCGAAAAAATCAAGGCGGAACCCGCTCCGAAGCAAGAACGGTTCTTGCGCTCACAACAAGCCGCCATGGCGCGCGCCCCGCCTCCAGGAGCCGACGGGGAAGAGGACGACGATGGTGATTACGGCGAGGAGCCAGCCGAGATGGACGCGTTCGATTTGGCAGAGCCGCAAGACGTTTTCGGAAAGATCCCCGCCAACTTCAACGAAGCCCTGGCCTCGTCAAAGTGGAAGGAGAGAAAGGAAGCGGTGGAGGGACTCTATGCTGCAATCAACGTCCCGAGAATCAAGGACGGCGATTTCAACGAGATCAACCGAGGACTCGCCAAATGTATGAAGGATGCCAACGTTGCCGTCGTCACCCAGGCTGCGCAGTGTATCGAGGTCTTGGCCAAAGGCTTAAGATCCAGCTACGCAAAGCACCGCACTACTGTGATGCAACCCATCATGGACCGCTTGAAGGAGAAGAAGGCTTCTGTGGCTGATGCTCTGGGTGCTGCTCTGGACCAAGTTTTCCTGGCGACGAGTCTCACAGACTGCCTCGAGGACATCAACACGTACCTCGTTCACAAGAATCCTCAGGTTAAAGAGGGCACCATGAAGTTCCTGATTCGCTGTCTGAGGACAACGCGAGATGTGCCCAGCAAAACCGAAATTGCCTCGATTGTCGAGTCAGGCAAGAAGCTGTTGTCTGAGTCCAGTGAGGGCCTCCGTTCGGGTGGTGCTGAAATCCTGGGTACCGTCATGAAGATTATTGGCGAGCGTGCCATGAACCCGCACATGGAGGGCCTTGACGACATCCGCAAGACCAAGATCAAGGAGTTTTTCGAGACCGCTGAAGTCAAGGCCAAGGAGAAGCCCAAGGCGCCTCCTCCAGCAGCCAAGGCGCCACCCCCAAAGAAGCTTGTGGGAGGGAAGAAGCCAGCAATGAAGAAACCAGCCATGCCTCCAGCAGCTGCGAGCGCACCCCCGTCAGCCGATCCTGAGCCGCTGTCGCCGCAAGCCTCCTCCCGCCCCAAGCCAGCCGGAACCAAGATGGGCATGCCGAAGCCGTCTGGCCTCGCCGGCCTCAAGTCGAAGCGACCTCTTGGGGCACCGACCGCCGCTTCGCCTCGTCGTCCCGCAGCTGCTCCCATCATGCCCGAAGACGATCCCGCCCCTCCCCCGCCGCAACCTCGCATTGGCCTTGGTCGTGGCGGTCTTGCCGGACGCTCGCTCGCCAAGCCTGCTGCTGCCCCAGTACAAATGCCCCCTGCGTCACCACCGCCCTCGGATGGACTCACCGCGATGGAGCGGGCCGAGCTCGAGGAATTGAGGGCAGCGAACGAGCGCCTCACGCGTCAAGTTGAGGAGATGCGGCATGAGAGGAGCAAGTACATGTCTGAGATCCAGGAGCTCAAGAACCAGAACGCAGGCCTCATCGAAGACCACACTCGCGACGTTCTCAGCATCAAGGCCAAGGAAACACAGCTGGTCCGCGCAAGAAGCGATGCCGAGGCTACGGAACAGACCAACGAACGCCTCAGACGCGAGCTCGACCGCCTCAAGAGGGCGCTCAACCACGCTGAAGGTCTTAACTCTAGATCAGGCATGGCCAGCCCTGGTAAGTCAACATGTGCATCTCTTTTCTCCGGCGGCTTGTCACTAATGCTGTGGTAGGCCTCGCTTCACCCACGCACGATGACGTCGGCATCTACCGTGATGCTTCGTATGGTTCATCCTCTGCCAGACACAACCGCGTTAGTTACGCCAGCAATATGTCTGAGGAGAAGGAAAACGGAGACCACCACTATCCTCGCTCAAAGGCTCTCAGTCCCGAACTTAGGTATACGGGCAGTGCATCCTCTGGTCGCGGCAGCCCTGCCAGAGGCTACCGAAGCTCTGTCGCCACCCCCGTTGATGATATGCCGCCACCCTCATTCTCGTCTGGCGGAGGAGGCGGTATGAACTCAAATGGCAATGGTGTGGAAAGCTGGAAGCGTGCTGCTGAGGTGACGAGTCAGCTCAAAGCCAGAATCGAGCAAATGAAGGTCGGTCGTCCGCGATGAATCCGTGTTTCTTGACCAAAACAACGACTGACAATGTAATGTAGGCGAAGCAAGGATTTGCCCGTCCTTAAGCCTGGCCAACAAAACTCCCAGAGCGGAGTGAAATGTCAGATACTCATGTGAATACGAAGGCGGTTTTGATTGGAGGCTCGTAATGGCCACGGTCGGAAGGGGTTCTCGCTTGTTCTTGGCTGCATATCATTGGCGTCGGATGCATACCCATACCTCATATCCGGCCTGCACTTGGAACAGGCAATTTTCTGTCTGTATGAGTTATGGATTTTCTCTTCTGTGAACTCGCTTGTATAGCATTGAGGGATGCAGGTGTACTTTAATTTACGATGGTTATGAACAAAACTGTGTGTCTATCACAGATTCACAACAAGGGTCAATAAGCAGTGCCTCGACTTGACAGTGAAGCTGTGCACACTTGATTGATTCATGATTCTTGGTCTCTCATTCTAGGCTGATAACGAGCGATGACTACAATGCCACCAACTTCGAGAAGCTTCCTCAACGCCTAATCCGACAGCCACATCCATCCAGATCTCCGTCTTCGAACTGTTGGTCAGACTGCATTGAAACCATAACAACCCTCCGCTTTACGAGGATATCAAACGTTCACCCAAGCACATTTCCAACAACCAAACTCCGAAACCCCTTGATTCAATTAGTGCTTGCAGACCCTACGCCGTTATAACTTTGCGACTCCAATCACGCCGAACAAATCAATTTACCGCCCTCGCAGCCGGCTGCACCCAAGTTTTGACTCCCTCAATAGTGACGAACCCACTCCCCGGTGTCGTATTTGAGTCTGAACTTGGGAATATACTTTGCATTCGGTGCCTCGGGCTCCTCCTCCTTTCGCCCCGTTTCCCCCGGCTTCTGGTCCACTTCCGCCTGCAGCTGCGGTGAGTTCGCCGGCACGACATGCGGTGACGGCCTGACGACGTGCACATCCACCTCGACGGGGTCGACCTGGATATGCGAGCGCTTGGTGATCTTTCCGTCCTCCTCCTCTAGCAGGACGTTGCGACGTTTCGTGAGTGACGGGACGTGCGACGACGATTGCGCGATCTTGTCGAGCACGCGGACCGGGTCGACGCGCAGGGCGTTGGGGTCGACGATGTCTATGCCGATTTTGCCCGTTTTTTGGCCCAGGTCCTGGACGGAGGGATCGGAGGCGGAGGGGGTGAAGAATTTGGCATCTTTTGCCGTGGGGAGGGCGAGGGCGATTGTGAGGAAGAAGGCGAGCAGGGTTGGTGCGGAGAGGTGCATTTTTTTTTCTTCTTCTTTTGATACGTCGTCGGTTGAATGCTGTTGATGATGGGCAGGCTGGTTTTGGTGGTTGAGGTGATGTTAAGCGGCTCAACTGACCATGTCAGGACGTGCGAACGACAGTTGCCTGAGCTCGTGAAGGAGGGGGGGGGAAGAAGGTGACGAGTGTGGCAGGTGCCAGCACATGAACTTATAACCCCATGATAGTAGGCAAAGAAGCTTTTTCTTTGTGATTCCATCCGCGGTCTTGGGTTGAAGGAGGGGGGATATCAGTGGCACGGACGGACCACAACGGTGTAAGTGCATCACCGGTCGTTTTTGACACTTTTTTCGTCATGGTCAGGGCGTCGGAAAGCTTATCATGAAGGGGAGAAAGAACCTCGGACGGGGACGAGTATGGAGGATGGGAGGGGCAGTTGAAAAGGTTGTGTTCCAGATTTTGGGTAAAGTCAGGCCATTCGCTCTCACAGATGAGACCAACCTTGATGAGGGCGTCGTTGCGCGGGGTTTGGCGTCGTTGGAAGGTTGGGGAAACCGGGGAACCCCACCTACGCTTCGAGGGGGATCTTTGATGCTGGCTCCGCAACGGCTGCGGGTTGTGCTCTCGATCCACGAGGTTGATCCGAGGTCCTGTCAAATAGTCCCAGTTAGTACCGTTTTACTTAGCAGAAGAGAGTTGAATAAGAGCCTGGTACCCTCTGGGCCGTACCAGAGGTGACGGGAGAGTTCGGCCCTCCACTATTAGTACGAGTTTATCAAGATCCAGACGCGTTTGTCAAGTTTCGAGAAAGCAACGGGATTTCGTTTCCAGGGTTTACCCTTTGAAAGGTGTCGATTAGTACAGTCCAGCCAGTCGGTGAAGCTTTTTAATTATGTCTAGTTAGCATCATACTGGGTGAGATTTCTTTGTAGCTTCGCCGGCCTTAGCGGCACCGGAAGCTCCGTCGTTACCGGCTTACCTGCAGGAAATAGAGCGGCGCACCGTCGCTCTAAACCAACGGCCCAGCCTGCCAGAACGTACACCGGTCAGACGGGGGGGAACCTGGACACAGACTCAAATGTATGCCGTGGCCTGGGCGCACTATATCATTAGCTACGGTAGATTGCCTGCTTTATGAGATGGTATAATTGGCTTCACATGCTCTGCGTCCCCAGGGAGGCTTGTAAGTTGTAACTCTGCTCCTTTCCTACATTAAATACCACCACCACCACCACTGCTCGGCTGGTCATTTAGGCTTCTGCGGAGAGCGGGGAGTGTTTACTCTCCCTCACACATTTTGCTGTGGTCCGGTGGCAGCCGATGTGACAATAACTACGATCAACTACTTGTACCTAAAACATCCTCAACTCCACCAAACTTCTGAATCCTACCCTTTGATAACAAGACAGCCACGTCCTGTCCTTTACGCATGTTGTCTGTCAACCCACTCTGTCTGTGGGTTATGGCGATGACTGTGTGTCCTTTCTCAGTGAACTCTTCATGTATAATGTTGCGAATTGAGGTCTCCGTCTCTGGGTCGAGTGACGAGGTAGCTTCGTCAAGTAGAAGAACTGGCATGATCCGTTCACTGTCGGCGTAGCCACGCGCTTGATGAAGAGACCAAAGCTGGAGGATCGCTCTGGCTACTGCGAGCAGCTGCGATTGACCAGACGACATTTGTGGCAATAAAGCGACTGCGCTGTCCAATACCTGGCACGCCTTCCTCGGTACAGGGTTCTCCGGGTTGAGATGTGACCACAGCGATGTCTTTTGGAGAACGGAAACAATCATCTCATCTGAGACTGTTCCTGAGGGCTAGATCACAGTAAATTCAGCGAGTTCTTTGCTACAATAACCAATCGCACAACGAGGCGATGGTAGACTTACCTCTAGATTGAAACGGAGACTAGCTTGACCAAGAACGAAAGGGTCCTGGGAAATGGTGATGAAGCACCTTTGACGAATCAAGGAACGTGGTACCAAGCTCAGGTCAACTCCATCTACCTTGATGGATCCAGATGTTGTATCAAGGATGCGCAGTAGTGCAAGTAACAGAGTACTCTTTCCGCTGTAAAATCGCAAAATGTGTCAGCCTGAAAACTGTTCAAATCACTCAGCATTAGGAATGTGTCTGCTTACCTGCCTGTACGTCCGCAGACAACCAGCTGCTGGCCTGCTGACACCTTTAAACTGATGTCTTGTAGAGCAATCGCCTCAGAGCTAGGCAGTGAAATTAGTCTGGAATCAAATCAGAGCATCGAATCTTGAAGTGGTCTTACTGATACGCGACCTCGACTTCGCTCAACTGAACAGCTCCAGATGATGGCCATGCCCCCTCGGGGACGTAGTCTTCCGATGGTTTGTCTTCTCTAGGGGTCTTTGCCTCTAGGCTCTTCAAACGAGATCTATTGGAGTATTAGTGAACGATGAACAAATTCTTCCGTGGGATCCTCAGTTCCCATTGCATGCTGCGAAACAAGTTGCATGATATCAGGTAATATAAGAGAGACCGAGAAATTCAGGTAATGCAAAAGGCACAAAAGAAAACGGGCAAAAGTCAAGCTTACATGGCGCCCAGGGATATTTCCATGCTCGTCCAGGAAGTCACCAGACCAAGGAGGGTTGAATTGGCGACTAGAACAATGTTCAATGCCATGCCGACCTGCCCGGCTGTAGTCGTTCCCCTGATGAGAATTGCCAGAGTTATGAGACCTGTTGCAATCGCAGCAACCATAAGATCAAGAACGATGCTTAACCAGTTTTGGAGGCAGAACAGAATGTACGCCGGCTGTTGAGATTTGTCGAGACAGCGGATGTTGGCGTGCTCAACTTGCTTTTCCCAGCCAAAAGCCCGGATGGTAGCAACACCCTCAACCTATTGTATTGTGAGAGATAGGACACTTGGCTTTTGTCGTTCTGACATACCGACTCAAGAAAGCTTGAGTAAACTGCAGACTGGGACTCCAAGTCAAGCAGCCGCAGTTGCCGCGAAGTACGTAAGTAGACTTTTTGCACAACATAGATGATAATCACACAAACTGGTAGCGTTAATGTCATAAACTTTTGTGCACTAAAAAGCAAGCCAGTTTGCACTAAAAGTTTAAAAACCTCTTTGATTAAGAGTTAGAGAAGCTCTTAAAACTTTTAGGAATACCCACGATTAGAGATTGATAGAACGGCCGGAGGTAAGTGCTTATCGACAAGCTGCATATCTTGACTGAACCTTTCAGGAGTTAACTTATAGTACTAAGAAACATAGTCTGACAACCAACCGATTTAAGATGACTCCACTGTCAGTATTAGAGAAGTACGACAGTGGTGCTCTACTACTCGTTAGTGCTATAACAGCAATTAGGGAGATGGTATCGTATCTACGAACCCAACGATTGTCGACAGGAGGCGGCGGTGAAGCTCGGCCCCAGATTCTGGTGCAACGAGTATGTGCGTAGACCTTCTTTACGTTCAGCTTCATTACCAACAGAGCTCGTGCATAAGCTTACCACATTGAACCGTTTGTAGAAACCCATGCCATGAGAGACAAAATAAGGTAGCCTCCAACGTAAAACATAGTTTGGGATACCGGAGCTTCAGTCCACTTCTGCAACCAGTACTGGGGAAACGTAATGAAGAACGAATAGGACAACGTGCAGGCAAGAAGAATCAGAAAGTTGTGTAAGCCCACAGCTCGGATATAATAACCTATGCCGGAAAGTCACGTTAGTATGAGTAAAAATGACCTGGAAGTTAAGTCAGTTCGTTACCGTAGAGTGAAATATCCCCCGTGGCCCTGTTAAGATCAGAGCTAGCCTCAGCTACCTTGAGACTCTGGCTCTGCAGGTTCTTATCTAATCGCGGCTTTTCGCTAGAGGTGCCGTTCTGTGTCTCGTTGATATGAAGCTTCACGACATGTTTTGTGTCTTGTGTCAAGTCGGTCCACGTCCCTTGATACGAGATTGTGCCATCTCTGAGGATAACCAACCAGTCTGCAAAGTAGAAATGGGTTGCTATGGGCTAATTAGTGTCTTTCTTACATCTTGCAAACTTGTTTTAGACTCACCAGAGTTCGTGACGAGAAAGACAGTTGTACCCGTCTTTCTGAAATGGCCCCCTTCGCCGAATAAGTTTTCCACCATTCGACTCTCTGTCTTGCCATCAAGAGCACTAAAGCTGTCATCGAGAAGGACGATCTCACAGCGCGCATACACAGCGCGGGCAATGGCCTGTTTCTGGTCAGAAAACTATGTTCGTTCCGGTTTTGAGCTGGGCATCTAGCTCAAAACTCAGTCCGACGAGACGAGGTCATGGACTTATCAAACATCATGATGCGAACCCGAAATCAACTGACGGGGCACACGGTTCTGTAATAAACGATGGCCCTACAACGAAGAAGAAACAAGAACTTACCACGCGCTGGCGCTGACCTCCAGAAAGATTAAGGCCTCGGCTTCCAATCATAGTATGGTCTCCGTTGGGAAGTTCCAACAGGTCCTCGTCGAGGCAGCAGAGTCGGATAACTTCCTTATACCAGGTTAAATTTTCCGGTTCAAAAGCACAGATAGCTTGCTTAATGGTCCCATTAGGTAGCCAAGGTGATTGCTCACAGCAGCCTATGCGCCTTGACGACACTGATATGGCTCCACTGGCGGGCGGAAGTTCGCCCATGAGGCATCGGGTGAGCATTGTCTTGCCGCTTCCCACTGGTCCGGAACAGACAACTATGGAGCCCTTTTTGATGGCCATATTGATGTCCCAGAGTAAAGGAGGCAGGGTCGCAGTGGTCTGAATGGTAACATTCCTGATGGAAATGGCATCTGATGCATCTGTGGTGCTATCTTCAACTCTCTTTAATGTCAACCTTTGATCATGCCGAGGCGACTGTAAGAGATATTCCTGGATACGCTCAAATGCGGCTAAGGAGCCAATTGCCTGTGGGATGATAGACATGATCATGTTGGCTGGGTGGGTGACTAAACCGAGGAGTGCCGTTGTAGTGAAAGCCGTCTCAGTATCAAGTGTAGAGCCATTCCAGCTTGCTATGAGGACGAAAATCACGAATGTAACAATCGGAGAGAAGATGCCGAGAGCGTTCGCTGTAAATGTTTAGGATTGGACCAAGATAGAAAACTGAGGACATCGTACCGCTTGCGTTGTAGGCAACCATCATCCATCGAACCTTTTTCGACATCTGTAGCTCTTGGAGCCGCAATTTCTGAACCAGAGATTCAGCGTAAGAAGCCATGCCGAGCATCTTTAAACTTTTCATTGAAGCAAGCATTGATGTGGTCATGGCAATTCGTTTTTGTGTTGCCGCGTTCCAATCCTTTTGCCTACCCTGAAGGTTTTTGGCCAAGTACCGACTCATTCTTGAGCAAACTATTCATAACGATTAGCTTATTGTGATCTAGGCAAACAAGTAGACTTACAAAAGATAATCACAAGTAGGATAAGGCACGCCCATCCTACTTCTCGGGATAGCATCGCCATTCCCAATACAACCTCAATTACCTGTGCCCATGTCTCATGAAACATGGACGCAACCTGGCAAACATTATCAGCATCTGTGCTCATCAGCGTCACCGCTCTTCCATCATTGTGACCGCTAGACTGCTGTTGTAGGGATTTGTTGTTGATGAGACCAACGGCTGCGCTTCTAATCATGATTTTAAGGCGATTCAGACGGTGCTGATACATGGCCTTGGATACCTAAGCCCACAAGTTAGTATCGAAGAAAGAAACTGTTACGAGAATGGACTTACAGCCAAACCAACATAAACTACAACAGCCATCAGTATGACCGAGTACCCTCCTTCCGCCGATTGCCCTGACAAGTTTCCAATGTACCGAATAGCTGTGCTGATTAGAATTGGTTGAGCGTAGCGGAAACCGATAAGGAAGAGTCTGGGAACAATCGGGGCCAAAAAGGGTGACAGCATGCTGAGAGCGAGGACCTTTGGCAGAGTCGTTTTCGTTTCCGGCTTGGCTGTGAGACTGTTAGATACTTTGGCAAGTCATCGAACCCATGCCGGAAAATCACCTCTCTGGTCCCAAGCTTGTAGGGCACGATGACGCCGGAATCCCGACAAAAGGTTGTTGTCTAGCAGCGGGAGGTTGTCTCCAGTAAGAACGAATCTGTTCCCCCGTGCCAGGATTGGGTTGATCCACCAAAAAAATACTCTGTCCAAAATGCCGGCCAACTGTTCTGGAGGCCATTGATCATGCGGGCCGCGCAGGATGTCTTCCTTGCTACGGCTCTCGACAGCAAGAAGAACAAGCTTGACGCAGAGGCTCGCCGCGGCCGCCACAAAAGCGGACTGGGCTGCATTATGATAGGCAAGCGTCCTCAACTCGGCGGAGTCGCACGCCAACGACACAAGCAGATAGACAATAGCGAGATCCGAGGGTCTGGTGGATCTGGCGTGCTCGAAAAACAGCAGAGGGCAAAGGCCTATGCATGCAACTAACGAAGCAGTGGCAGAAAAGAACCCAGTGCTAGATTGCGCCGTTGAAAATGCCCCCGTGAGCAGGGCGATTGACTGAACCACTGACAGGACAATCGCCACCGTCTACTCCAAACGTTAGAAACCATTTGCCAAAGAGTTCCAAGTCCTTAGCTGCGCACCGATTTTCCATAACCGCGGTGTCCCTGAACAACTTTGATTGTCTCTCCACGAAGGTTCGAAAGCCGGAAAGGCAGCAACAGCAGAAAAAGGGTGGAAGCTGCAATGGAAATAACTTGGACTGTGAGAAACGAGAAGGGCTCCGCTCGGTCGGCCATGATGCCCTTTCACACTCAACCGGGGACGGATTCTGCTCGTCGGGTGCTTTACGACTCGAATGAAGAAGCCAAGGTTTGCAATCAGCGGGATGCCCGATCGAGGATGATGGGTTTATAAATCTAGATGTAATAAACTAAGATGGCAACTGAGACCCTTGGGAGCACGCGTCTAGACCCCAACACGCGTGACGATACACCCTGTGGACGGAGGATTCCATTAACGGAGCAACATGCAGGGAGTGCATTCTGCAAATGATTGGATTGGGTACGAAAACCGGGGGAGATACGAGAAACGCAAATCATACCATGACTTGTTTGTCTTCCTGGGTCCAACCGTTCTGCCTGCGGCACGGACAACGGGCTATTAAGCGGACACCAACACTTGTCACCTTCTTGTTTAGACAAACAAACCAGATGCTTTCGGTCTCTTCAGGGGCAGTAGCAGGGCTGTTGGGGGCACAGTGGGCGTAATCCATGGTGTGCTGCGTCAGCTGCAGGTTGGAAGAAGCTGGAGGGTCTAAGGAATTAGCTTCCAGTACCCACACCCACAGGGCCAGACCATCATGGGTTCATCGAAGTCCGAAAAGGCATTAAAATACAATTGGACGCTGCCGGGAAGTAAGCTTGCGTCAAGACATGAAGGTTATGGGTATAGAAGAACACAGGCTCGAAAATGCGTTGTTTCTTTTATATCTCCCATGTGCACAAGCGGAAGTCTAATAACCCATTCCTCGAGTTATGCGCGCTTGTGGAACCTTCATCGTTGCGATATCCATAGAACGTCTTCTCCCACATAACATCCACGAGACGCATAGCCATCGCCCACAAGGTGTCAACCCTTGGCTGCGGCTACCAAAAGCTTATTGATCCTTTGGGCTCTCTTAGCCCTCTTCGAGTTCCTTGTAGATACTTCCCCGAACTCTAGCAGCTTCTGGGTAGTTGTGGATGGTAGGCACATTCGAAGCCGCCACCAGATGCGGACCCACTAACGAAATCGATGATCTTTGCTCAAATTGTGTGCTGTATCCCGCCTGGCTGTGAGGTTCCGGAAGTCCGCACGAAGATGCCCCGAGTTTGCAACCAAACGGCCCAGCCGCTATGTATGTCGAAGTGCGCATATGATACCGTTAAACTGCAGAATGCCACATGGCGGCAAGCAATAACGAGATTGACTTGCTGGTAGATAGAAGAAACATTGGTGTCAGGGGAGCCTGATTCAATTACCCCTTCTCCCCACCTGTGAGATAAGATATACCCACCTGAGGTATCTTGACAAAGAGCCAACAGCTTCGTGTCACCACTAGTGAAACATTAAGTTGTACGCAGCGTCCGAGTCCTGGCTTCCAGTGACTGCGGGCTACCTGATCCTTGAAACACGTCGCCACGTCGACGCCATTGATGAGCGAGACAACCGATGCGGGCTTGGGGAAGGAGGAGGAGGAGGAGGCGATGTCGTCGTAGACTTTGGTGACAGACGGGGAAATGCCGTCCTCGCTGATGAAGACGAGAGCAAGCGGTCTGACCCGTTCCATTGCGCTGGTCAGAGTGTCCGGGTTGACAGTCAAGTGCCCATCAAGAGCAGGTCTGGGGACCTTGACAAATACGTCACGCTGCCAAGAGTGCTCGTTGGGGTACTCGTCGACTTCTAAACCGGCACTAATTCTGTTAAGAGCAGCGAATACTTCATTTTATGGGAAGAAATAGTCGGGTGACGGTGTCCTGAAAAAGGTGAGGCTTCTGCCATTCTAGATACGGCTTCAACTCATCCATCCACTTCAATACGGCGTTCTTGTCGAGCGGCAGTAAATTGATGCAATTGTACGTAAGCTTAACGACGACGGTAGGCTTGGGTGTAGGTGCAATCTGAGCCACCCATGATGTAACGACAGTAGAGCAAGCAGCAGTGTCCGTAGGAGTGCCTACCTCTTTAGGTTTCGGGCACAGTCGTCGGCGTCGTCGTAGTATACAGAACTGACAACCCACGTTGCCAGCATCAGCACAGCTACAGCTGTACTTTTAATTGCAGTTCCCGTAGGGAAGGTTTTTGATCGAGCTAGCATAAAGTGAGAAAAAAGAGAACGGAGGAGACAGAGGAGCCAATCTACTACCGCGAGCTCGAAGGTTAATATAGCAAAGAATTCATAGTTTTTCCGAGAAAGTCGGCGAGCCGCTCCTATATTCTTGATTTTTGTATATTCTAGCCGATTTCTCGGGATTGATCTGTTTACTTCTTCGGTCCTCACACCTCGAGCTGTTGAAGTTCCAGGCTAACGTATTGGCTGACATCTCAACCCGCGACCGATACTACATGGACCAGTCCGAAGCCATAGAAACTCTGTAGGTCCCTACCGGCTTCCTTTCAGATATCGCAGCCAAATGTCTGCCATGCTAAACCCGGTTATCGCTCTGGGATGCCAAATACAAGGAACCGAAGCAGTTGAGATCAGGGAAGGAAGAAGGGAGAAAAGAAAAGAACTCAGAAAAGCTTCGAAATAGAAATGTCACGACTTTTGATTTCAAGAAGTTTGTTTTCAATAACTTAAAACTACCTTACTTTTTGAAGCTGATGTTTGTGTGCGTCTGTCGGGGTTTATTAGAGCGATAGTCTCCATGCATTGCAATAAGCCACTGCATGGTTATCTCACAAGATAGTCTACTAATTTTATCGACCTGGTAATATTGACCAGCAATCCTTTTGAAGAAATAAGGTCCATGTCAATATGTTCATTCTGAGAAAAAATGGCTTGATGTGAACTCTCACATGGCTCATAATCTCTTGAACCATCATTTCACCCCAGAAACTTGATTATTGAATATTTTGATTCAAACCGCTATGTATTCTGTTAAGGAGAAGTGAGACACGGCCTCGGCCTGTCTGGCCTAACTGGTATCGAATGCCTCACACTGATCACAACTGTTTTGTTTATCCCTCCTTTACACCCTGAACTTCTGTTCTCAAGATCGCTATCGGATGTTAATGGATTAGCAGTAACAAAGTCCCCATTTGAGCTTTCTCTTCCCCCACGGATATCGACCAATCGCTCGCTCAGCTGGGTAGCATCATGCCAATTGCTCTCTGCTTTCCTAGCCGAAGTAAACCCTCTCAGAGGCAGGCGTTTCAGCTGAGTAGGGTTGTAAGCTTGCGTCGTGAACACCAGCTTGGATGCTAATATATCGATACTAGATGAGCATGCCTTATCAGTAACAATACTTGAAAGATGGTATCGAATCTGGAGACAGCATACAACATGACAGATGGGAAGAGACACTCTAATGTGTAGGCGAAGCGGTCGAGTTGACTAGCTGGGTTTGTTGCGCTCTGGGCCGTTATCTGGAAGGAGTATGTGACGGCCCTCATCATCCCTAGGATCGCCAATGTGGCAAGACGGACCTCGGTACTACGCATGAGGTACGTGAAAAAACCCCCTTTCAAGGCAGCTCTAACTGATGTTGATTTGACTTCGGCAAATGTCTTGAGAAGGAAGAACGCGCTGAGACACTCCAGTGAAGCGATAAGGACAAAGTAGCCAATGTGGAGGTTGTTGACTGTGCTTTGTAGCCTGGTGTTGCCCCTGAGGATATATCTGACGCGTGATGTTGCGATCATGATCCGAATAGCAATGATGGCAAGAATAGTGATCCAGAAAAGAGTGTTGAATAGCTTCCACATCCTGTCCTTCAAAATCCTTCGAAGGAGGGCATAGCTGTAAAATGACAAGCCGACTTCTTGGATCTGACAGCCGCATTAGTATATGCTCTTTGTCTGGGGAATCTCGAATTGCACCATCCAGAAGACATCGCCAAATGCCGAGGCAGTTGCCTTGTCCTTGAGAGAGGGGCTTTCGTCATAGAATGCGTAGAAACAAAGGCCGTTCGCGATTGAGCCAGCAGCGGACGAGATGACGGGGACCACAGTGATCTGCGAAAAGCTTGTTATGCCGACGATGAGGAAACCAAACAGCACGTTCGCGGCACCGATGGTGCTGAGTATCGACCAGCTAAGCTCGAAGTAGACGGGAAGAATGGGTGTCGACATGGTAGCGCCGATGCAAGTGGTGGGATCTCTCGGAGCTGCCGCATGGCAGATATGTATATCGAAGGAACCATGAGTGTAATGGTTGAGGAGTAGGACAGTAGACGCTTAAGCATTTATTATTATGAGAAGCCCCGCGGCACTGAACCATCGCCCTGGGTGGAGAAAGGTTCAGATACTGGGCGACGAGGCGTCAAGGACAACATGCACTCCGGAAGCTTCGTCAAGATAGCCTGTATTGTGGCAGAGAAAAACGGCATATAATCCCAGTCTCTAACGGGCGCAAATGATGGTTCATTGATGGCCTTGCCATCGAGATGATCTTGCACATGGTGATTCCTTGCTGCTGGCTGTCGAAGCCTTCAGAGGCTATTGTGCTGATTCTCCTTGCGTCAGAGATTTGCCACCCAGCCATGTCAGCGAACTTGTTTGGGGCTAAAGACAACTTAAAACTTCGGCACGTGGAGGAGACCTAAACGTAGGTTGAAGGGTTGATGTAGGTATTCCGAGTGGCTTTCTTTGGTTAACATCAACTGCTGGCGAGTTTTGCTACATGATAATGACTGAAATTTGTTATTTCGGAGGTTCATGTAGTCTCTCCATGGCCATGCAGGAAGCAAGTATGAAGTCAAAGTTGATGTCTCCAAAGTCTTCCCAGCATGCCATTGCTCCTCGGACTGTTCCTAGCGCGGACCCAATACTCTGCTTAACGGGCTTCAGCTTGTGGAGAATCCTCCGGGAAACATGGAACGCTGAGGTATCGATCTACTTGTGAGGACTTCTCGAACCATGAGAATCCCATCTTGCCCATTGGCTTGTAAGCAGCCCTGGGGAGGAATCTCAGTCCAAGCAGCTGTCAAGGTTCCGCAGCGCAGCACTGGCGAGATTTCAGAAAGCTTAAAGACACCCCTCTCGATGTGTCAATATGGGAGGGACCCTGCACGACGAAGCGCACGGCTGGCGTCTCCGCCAAAACCGTGGACACGCTGATCATCACCATGGACAGTTTGTTGGTGGCCACACCAACCTCATCCTTCCTTCTCGGGGCATGTTGCAGAGGAAGTCCCAAGTATCCACTTGGAGACTTGGACGAACCGTCGTTAGGCCCAGGGGAGCAGGGACCCTGAAGACGTGAAGATGACGATTAATGGGCGTAATGCTTCCGCGGCCGTGACGGAGCCGCAGAGACTAAGGCCCAGTCATCGTCGAGGGCCCCTGACTCCGAGCATCCGATGAAGAATTGGCCAAGCAGTCAGGCAATTGGTTGTACCAAACTAACCTGATTGTTGCAGGTCAAACCAGCTGCATTCGCAAGTTCAGTTGGGACCACACCAACCTGGTATGACGCGACCTTTGACTTCGTGCGCGTCTTGCCTATTGGGGAGGGGAACGTTGACTAGTGTGACAGGCTCGAACCGTACTCCCATGGCCGTTGATTGGAGGAACAAGAAGTATGAAGAGGTAAGTCGGCTGCACGTGGGAATAGCGATGAAACGAGGGTTGTGAGTGGTGCGCACCATGGAACAGTGTTGCAGTTCTATTTGATGTTGTAGAGTGCATACAGGACAGGTGCACACGCCAGAAAGAGAGCTCCGTCAGCGAAACGTCGCTGTCGGTTCGTTAGGTCTAGGCGTTCATTCCGAATTCGAATTTGTTCAGGCGGTAGTAGATGGCCCTTGTTGCCATTGCTTTGCCCAGCACCGGGTACGTTCACCAATTTCTAGTTCCCGCTTCGGTCAGCACTTCATTCTCATTTATCGCAGATGCTCGCATCTTTCTGCTGTTCAACTACCCAGCGGTAGTTAGAGGCTCGGTGGAACGCACCACAGCGATTGCGTCAAATTTGGAGCTTGCCATTATATCGCTAAGAAATTAGTTACTTCTTGTTCGATGACCCAATGCTCGTTGTGGCTAAGGACAGAGTATTGGGATGCACGTTGGACTTCGACCGGCGGGGATGCTAATTATCTCATAAACACAGTTGCAAGTGTCTTGGTAGTTGTTTACGCATGGATGAGCCTAGAGAACCCCCTTCTCGCATATGCTTGTTGTCGACTGAGTTGGGAAAAACACCGAATTGCGATGTGTGCACGAGTCTTGTTCGGGATGTGGGATCACTTCGACAAGTCTTCCTAGCCGGCTGGCCCGGCAAGCGGCAGAGCACGTTGCGGACTCAACTTTGGGCGTCGGACACATTAGTGAATAACCAGAGACCTTTTAAAGTTCCCATCAACTTTGTTTGGGGCTTTGAGCCTTGGAGCGCTAGGAAGTATGCCGCCGCAGCGCAACATACAACAATGCGCGCGGAAGACAGTTAACGTTTTATTGGTTGACGTCTACTAGCCGAGACGTTGTAGGCTTACCGCCCCGGCTTCACGTATTTGAAAACGAATGGAAATATAGTGAGGTTTGATATCATTGATCTCGTTATCATTTACTCCAAAATATGGCCCGGCGTAAGCTCTTGGTCCTGTTCGAATAACAATACTCCCCGAGGCACCCACGCTGAAAACCGCTAATACATTTTTACCACCGATTTTCGTATTCGATGACTATGCCAGGAAGGAATCATCTTTCGGATAATGTTCTTAAACGCCGTACCAGTCAACAACAGATCCCGTAACGAGACCCTTTCCCCCATCCCCAGCCTTTCCAATATGATAGTTTCGCTTTTCAGGCCATCGTAACCCCTTGAGATTGTGCCCTCGCGCTGTGAGAGGCAGAATCGTCGTAGCCAGAGAAGCCGCTTTCTGACTCCAAAGACATACCAGCCTTTGTATCCATGTCGAACATTTTCCAGTCGACATATCCTTCCCCACCTGCTCCGCTAACACAGTTCTGGTCGTGCATTTGCATGCCACCACCATGAGTCGAAGCAGCCGCTGCCATGCTCGATTGTACCAGATTCTGCGCGGCACCGGAAATGTACTCTTCAATATACGAGCACCCACAGCCACCGTGCTGAAGAACCATGTTCTTCAACATCAATATCTCACCGCGTAACTGTGCCGCCTCGTTGTTGAGGCTCTTGTTGATGTTTTCCGCCATGGCCTCTTGGGTTTGCAGCTCCTCGATGCCCTTCTGCTTCTTTTGTCGGCATTTGTACGCGGCCTCGCGATTCCGCGCGCGGATACGGTTCTTCTTGTCGTTGATGGTGCCGCCACGTCCGTCTGTGTGTTCGTCCGCGCCGCTCGCTGAAGCCGTCGATGTACGTCGAGAAGTGGATTTTTTCTGTGGTTTCGTAGCTGTCGGTGCTGCCGCGCCGGCGGTTCTAGGGGCGCCATCGGACAGTCTGGGCCGGCCTCTGCGACGTTTCGGTGCCTCGGTCACATCTTCTGCTGTCTTAGGTGTCTTTGTCTCCTTCGCCGAATTGAGGATAAGAGGGTCAATCGGCGGCGCTGTCGTCAGGTTGCTGGTGCTAGGTGGTGAGACGATGGAGCTGGTTGGCGAAGACAACGAGTCGATAGCATTGCTGATGGGAGAATCATGCCATCCTGAAGAGCTCTGCGTGGATGTGGATGATTGTCGATCCACCACTAACGGAGGTGCTTCAGGGGCCGAGTTCAATGCCGAAAGAGACACGAAGGCTGACTGCGAAGCATCTGTGCCGGATTCAATCGGTTGTTGCAAACGTTGCTGTTGCTGCTGGAAGAGGAATTGCGTTCTCTGTTGTTGTTGTTGTTGTTGTTGTTGTTGTTGATGTTGTTGCTGCAGTGTCTTTTCGTCTATGGAGTTGGCAAAAGAGTTGGGCATCGATTTGAAAAATGCCGCTCTGTCCGATAACCCACTTTGGTGAATTGTACTCACACCACCGCCAGAAAAATCCATGATTGCGCTTTTTCGTACTGAGACTCAGACTGGGGATGAAGAGAGTTTACCAGGGGGTATCTGGGGCTCTCAGGCTGTTGCTGGTTTGGTTGGTTGAGCTTGGGTCCTGGAATAGCGTCGGTTGTAGTGGCAGTGCCTTTAGTATGCTACCCTTCGCAATGTCCGATGGTTATACAGTTGGCTGGCTCTTGGCTCTTGAAAACACCACCGAGTAGTTCGCAGGGAGAAATGTTGACGCCTGATTTTGGGTACCGTTGGCAGCTGTCAGAAACATATATATACGTATAGGTCTTTGGGATGAGGGCGAAGATCCTTCGACCCTTTTATTAAGTCCGCACAAGCAGAGAAATGAGACTAGGTGCGGAGAGTTGGTCCGGTCTTGTTTTCGTGACAACCTACCTGGGGAGCATGGCACACCAGCCGCAAGGCAAGACAAGGCAGGAAAGGACAGCAACCCCATACTGTGGACTTGGGTGTCAGTGCCAGTTCCCGGATCGGGATCTTGGTTGAGCGGTGATACATACCTACTGAGAAGGGCGCTGAGCCAGTCAGAGCGCCTCATGTGTGTCCAACAAGGTTGAGGACGGGGCGTGGTTATCACACAGGAGATGCCGAGGGGGGCCGTGAGTGAAGGATTGTCATTGTGATAACCAGCACCTAACAATTCCACGTACATATCTCGCTCGCAGCTCGACCACTGTAGCCACTGCACACCACCAGTGGAGGGCCTTCCGAGAGGCTCTACGGTAGAAGGCCATGCTCAGGCCCTTGACAGGGGAGACATCATGTTTGTGAGCTAACTCTGTACGATGACGACGTATGCCTGTCCGATGGGAGATGAACGACCTGCTTTCGTCCGCCAAGTGAGGTGGCCCGGAGGTCACCTCCGGAAAGCTGAGTCATCTTGATTGGCTGTTAGCACCGGAAGAAATTCCGGCTACCAAACGAAGTTTCTGAGCGGTCGACTTTGACTCCGCACCAATCAATGTGACTTGAACCTTGAGTGATCGGCCGGGAACCACCCACTTGACAGTCCAAGTCTAGCTGGGCACTAACAGCCCACTAAAATGGAAGCATTGCCAGGAACACTCCATTGCATCCATTCAAAGGCTTGCCATTCCGTCACGTCTCCACTGTTACTCGCATTGAGACATTACTCATCCTTGCCCTGCAGAGGTATTCGGGTGGTAGAGCCCGTCTGGAGCCTCAAGTCCCCGCCACCCCTTAGCTTTGTGGGACTCCGAGTAATTCCATTGGACAATTCCAGTAGCTTATTGATCAAACTGCGGCTTGCCTCCAGTGGCAAGACTGTAGAAAAACTGTGTGTCGATGATGCCCCATCACAACGCGACGACGAGCCACATTTCGAACCCCGCGAAGCTGGTCAAACAGGCTTTGATCTGACATCCGCCGTCGCAGCCACGCACCACCGGGTCAGTCGTCTCAGTTCCCCCTTCATGCCCCTCAACAACTCGGCAGCTGAGCATTTCGATTTTTCGGCCCTTCGAAGTTTCCCACCATTTCGTCATAGGCTCTTCTTTATTGGAGGATGTCATCGTATCTCACTTGCCCACGTCCCCAGTCGAGACCTGTTCCTGAGTTGATTGCATAAGAAGCTCGGAGCCGTACCATCCCAAGTTTACCAATGATGTGCAACCTGCACCGAGCAGGCCATTCAGGTGTCAAGACTAGCTGGACACACCCTGGACGGCTGGTCTTTCCGTGCACGGCGTAAACTCCGATGGGCTTTTCAATCTCGATCTCTGAAATCCCATGCAACTCACCTCGTGTACCAGGCACTGCAACGTATGGTATGATTTTCTAGTTTGCGGAGCAAAACCTCCACGGATTGACAAGATTTGCGCCTTATTGTCGCACTTATCCAATCCATCTGTGGCACTCTCTTGAAATTTTGCACAGGCCGAAGCATTGCCCGTCAATCTCGGCATACATCAATCCAGATTACCTTCCAAAAATGTCGCGATGCCTTTACGAATCGCTTTCTGAGTTTTAATCATCAGCTCGATGCAAGAGCAATAATCCCTGCAGCCATACCATTCGAAACAGTGGCAACCTCGCCTCTGCTCTACTAGTACATCGTTCCATCTAAGGTAAGCCTTTCTTTTACTTGACTAATTCCCCTTTCTCTCTACATGTTCATGAAGTGGTACGTGAGATCGCAAGCAAGCTCGCTTCAGATGCTACGGAGCGCCTCATCGTAGCGTCCGTCACCTTAACCAGTGGCGAATCCCAAAAGTCACACTTTATCACTTACAGGCAATCTAAGCTGTGACCTAACGCTATCTCAACTGCAAATGCTTCTCAGCCGCCAGCGGAGGAACCTAAGCAAGCTCCTGCCGAAGATCAGACTGAGCC
This sequence comes from Colletotrichum incanum, assembly GCA_001625285.1. NCBI lineage: Eukaryota > Fungi > Ascomycota > Sordariomycetes > Glomerellales > Glomerellaceae > Colletotrichum > Colletotrichum incanum. The sequence goes on from LFIW01000800.1 coordinate 40,761, forward strand.
AAAGACTCGCCTAAGAAGGCACTCGAGAGAACGGCGAGGGGGGAAGGGAAGTGCTTTTTTCTTATTTTCTTGGTTGCTAGTGTGTGTTGTTGTCTATGATACAGCGCCGATAAACCCTAAACTCGTTTCGGCTTATCATCTACTTCTCTATCATGACCAAAAAGCTGACGCTTTACCAGCTGCTGCTCGCTATCTACGCTATCCTTAATACTCCATTTTATACAGTTTTGCTAAACAGAAGCACACCCGCTGATAGTAGACGTTCCATGTATCTGATAGTATTTCTGTTAATGTGCTAGAGGGTGTCTTACGGTTGCATTACTATCGACCTCCGTTCCGTATTTTTATCTAGTCACCTGCGTGCACTTTTCCTCGGGTGAGCTCAAAGATCTTGATCCCCAACCTAGGCCGACAGGTTGTGGCCTACAACCCCCCGTTCAGATGTCGACGTGTCTGCGACCTACAGCGCCAACAAATCATCGTAGCGCCCGGACAATGGATCCCGCGTTCGAAGACGATTCCATTCCCGTTAGATCCATTGGAGAGACACTTGCAGATAAGCATAATAGGTTTATTAGTCCGTTCCATAGAACGCAGAAAGGGTGTCTAAGGCTTCGCCGCTTCACGGTCTAAAGTCTCCCAGTGACAGTTGTGCAAACCCACACTGTCGTCTATTTTAAATCTTGACAAGCTTCATAACCGCAAACACAACCAGATTCCGATAGCCCATCCGAAAGCTACAAACCCGGTCCTCGCACCCGTCCGCTCGTTACCGTCCGTCCTTCGTACACGAATTCGTCGGTCTTCCGTCTCAGACCAACGCCGCTCGGTCTGCAAACCAGCACATCATCGCCGCCGCCTCCGCAGAACCGCCAGACATCAGATGGTGGGGTTGACGCTTTGACTTCCACGAAGCAGCCAGGTACCATTGTTTCTATAGCTGTCTGCAACGGCCTCTTTTTGCTTACGGCCCGCTTGCAGACTCTCCCCCTTGACGTTCAGAAACCCATACCAACTATAGATTACCTGGCCACATGCCGTCATCGCTGGCCCAGCTGTGGTTGCATCGGCGGATGCCGTACCCGGGGTGTGAACGCCCACCATATGCGCACTCTTGTCACATATCCTCAGCGAAGAAGACTTGGCGTATCTCCCGGGTTTACTGCAGGCCAGGGCTTCCATTGCTCAAGACAAGGTCAAGTGGGCAAGCGATTGAGACAAGATGAGGTTGCCAACTTGACGCAACGAGGACCAGACGTCGCTTCCTGTTAGAATGTTTATTTTTTTAGACAGGTGCCTCTTATGATCAGGACGGCCGAACTTTCGGACCCAGACAATGCATCTGTCCTCAAAGGACAAGCTTCACAGCTTAGTCGGCCCTGGAGACAACCGTACGCATGCAATGCACCTAGATTACCCCAACCCGCCCCTCATTCCGTTTGTGGGTAACCCAGGCTTGCCAAATCGAGATTAAGACATCACGAATCACGCTCAGCCCGACTAGCTTCTCGTTACTTGTGGCCCCATTCACCTAGTTCGAGACACGGACCAATAAGTCCGGGCACTGAATGCCAACAGCAAGCAAACCGCCGCCGTCAAAACCACGTGTCCCTGCCGCCTTAGTCCCTCGAAACCAGTGCAGCTTATGACTCCCAGATTGTGGCCACTGTTGTCGATCCAAGAGGTAATTGTCTCTCGGACGCAGCGATAGCCGGCCATGTCTTCCAGGTCGCTCAGGTTACAATGTTTCTTTGGACTTCATGCGCAAACATCCTCGGTTGGGCGTCGCCTTCAACGATGAAAGTAATTTGAGTAGACTCAAATTCAGCCGGTCTGCCAAGAGGTCTTGCGTCTTTAAGCACCTAGCTGTCGAGGACTACGGGAGCTAAAGGGATACCGATTATAGATGCGGGGTTACAGAGAGGGGCCAAGCCAAGAACTCCGATCTCCTTTCCATTTCACAGTCGTCTTGGATCAAGCCGCCACCCCAACAACGCTCGTGATGGCGGTAAGCGCGGCTCAAATTTCCCTTCATAGCAAATCCAGTCGTGGATAGCCGGTCTTGAAAAGATTCTCAGGGTCAAACTTCTTCTTGACCTCCTTTAACCTAGCCACTGTCTCTTCGCCATACGTGGCCACCCAGTCCATGTCCTTCTCGGAGCTCAGGTTGCGGTTACCGTAGGGTAGCGCATGCCCCTGCTTCGACAGGCCATCCGCCAAGTCGTCCGCCCACTTCTTGTACTCCTCATACTCCGCTGCCTGCGCTGTGGCGTCGACCACGCCTGCTGAGGCTGCCGCGATGCGATGTCTTGTGCGCAGCGGGTAGCATGCCCCTGGGTTCTTTTCGAGCGCTCGTCCATGCGTGCTGTGGATAACGGTTGCACAGGCCGATCCTGGAGGCGGATGCTCCCCAAAGACATTGGCCAGTTCTGGGGTGAAGTATTCGAACATTCTTAGACGAGGGTGCCAGTGGGTGTGGGTGGGCGAAGGAATTGTGTTGAAAAACGTGTGGTCGTCGACTGCAATTCGATGAGTCAATCAACCCCCAACCACCGATCATATGTTGACCAAAAGCCTACCTGCTGAAACTGTGTTGAGTACTGGTGTACCGAGAGCTTTCATCTTCTCCAGAAACACCCAACCATCGTCGAGATCATCGTTCTCTGACGTCCAAGCAAACAACCACGCAAGTACTGGTCCAACGCCGGGTAGAGTCAAGTGGGATGCTTCGCCTGTAAAGTTTATCGGCAACTCTTTCTCGAACTTGCCGAACTCAGTCAGTACATCGCCGGCCTGTGCGCTGGGGAATCCAAGGAACCCGGCGAGAAAGCCCGTCTGGGGGTACAACTTGACTCGGAGCTCAACCACGATACCAAAGTTACCGTTGCCAGCGCCGCGAAGGGCCCACAGCAGGTCGGGATAGTCATCGGTGTCCACAGTCTCGCCGTTCGCAAGGACAACACGGGCGCCAAGGATCTGGTCTACGCCCAGTCCATGGAAGGCGCTTGTGTAACCGTAGCCTCCGCCTAGGGCCCAGCCAGCAATGCTTACAGTCGGACACCAACCGTGGGGCGTAAGGAGTTTGTGCTGCTGCAGAAACTTTGAAAGCTTGATGCCCAGAATCCCGCCACCAACACGAGCAGATTTCTTGTCGTCGGCAATGGAGATGCTGTCCATTCCCCTCAAGTCGATAATTACACCGTCTCTTCCTTGAGCCTGAGCAGCAGTCAAGTCGTGCCCTCCACTTCTGATGCCGAAGGGGATGTTTTGAGCATGGACTTCCTGGATGACTGCAGAGACCTCGGCTTCTGTTCTGGGTCGGATGATGGCTAGAGGATGTTGTGTCATGCTCGCATTGAAGAAAGTCCGGACTTCTTCGTAGCTCTCGGTGGAGAGAGTGTATATCAGCAGCTCTGGAAACCTCTTCGCAATATCTTGCAGCTGCGGCGCGTCTGAAGCAAGCTGATCGGGTGTTGATGCTGTGGGGTGAGACGCGCGGAACTCCGCTGAAGCTTCGAGTGCTGCCATCGTAACTGTCTTGGTTATGCTCTGAATTGAATGAAACTGATGATTTCTTCGAGACCATTTCGACGCCTTCTTATATAGATCTTGCGCACGCCTATCACTAGAAGTGAGCTGGCTTCTCCATATGCAGGTCCGCAACAGAGACCTTGGTTAAGCACGGCTATTCGACGCCGAACCCGAGAACGACCTAGAGACAGGGTCTTGAGGATCTCTTTAAGGTAAATGAACTGGCTGACGTGAGATGGAATCGGTGCTATCAAGGACGCTTGGCAGGTGTCAGCACTAGCATCGCGACGTCAGCAGAGCCCTCGCTTGTCGGTTGGTCAGACGTCAAAATTGTAAAACGGCTTCTGTAACGGCTTTTTCTGTGTTCTCAAGAACTGGACTTCAGAGAACAATCTCTCCAGCTGTACGTGGCTTGCATTTGACATCCGTGGCTCAAGGATGTCTCCCCATATCTGGCAAGGCTGGGTTGTCTGGCCATCTACTTTGCAAAGACCCATTAAGAGGTACTTTGGCAACATACAACACCAACTTTCCGAAGACCTTGACACCGTCCGGACTGTGGATGAGTTCCATCCACATGACTTCTTTCAAGCTTGCCTTTGCTTCCGGCCACGTTGGTCCGATAGAGTCATGCAGGGCCGCAAGTTTTGGTATTAGCCATAGATCGTCGTATTCTTCGAAAACTGATATGGCGCCAACAACGAGGGTCCAAGCAAAGATGAGTCGAACGGTGGTAGTCAACGATTCTGATACTTCAAGGTTCCGGCAAACGGATCGAAGCTGACCAGCCAAGGAGGTCATTGGGATCTTGGTCCCTTGAACCTTTAGGAAAAGGGTCGTGATGTAGCTAATCATTCCAAGACGGAACATTTCGGACACGTTATCCTGCGTGGTTGGCTCCAGATAAAGGAGACGATATTGAATGGAGGTCATCAGATCCTGAAACATGTTGGGGTCGATTTTGTGCCCGGTTTGTACGAGGTAGTTCGCCAGCCGAGAGAACTCGTGAAGATCCCGGAAGATATTGCCCATCCGGCAATCAATCGAGTCTAAAAAAAGGCGAATGTGGCATGGATATCGGCCGCATTTAAAGCCGGCGGGAGAATCACCGAGCGTGAGAGCGAATGCAGACTCCCATGAGATGTTGTCTCTGTAGTAGGATGGTTTCTGTCCCGTACATAGACTCCAACCGATGTCCACGCTACTCGACGTTAGCTGTGGCCGAGGCAGAGCTCAAAATTGTCACTCACCGACAAATTTTGACCCGCAACTGCAGGTTATGCCGAAAACTCTCGATGCCACCTCGTAGCTCGACAATCCGACGCATACCTTTGACGTGTGTGGCTGCACTATTGCGGTCTCCAAAGACCTCAGACACCATGCACATAGAGACAACCGTCGCAATGGTGGAGTCAGCCAGGGCCAAGTCCTTATCAGAGATGTTTCGGTTGAGGAGGTTCAACGTTTTCCACACGTGGAAGCTGGTCCTCCTGCTCGTCTTGCCCCCGATAGAGTCGTGCAATAAGCCAACGGTAAACAAAATCGAATGCAAAAAGGCAGCATCGGAAAGCAGCCAATAGAACCATGGGGTTTTGCTGTCGTCGAAGCTGAGGCACCATTCAATCGGATACATGGTTTCCTTGATAACCCCGTAAACTGTGACGCGTTTGAGTATAGGAAAGTGCAAAGCGGTTAAAAAAAAAACAAAAAAAAACAAAAAAAAAAAACACTCACATTCAAACAGCATGGCTTGGGAAGCGGCATCGACTTCTTCAGCAAATTGGAACATGTACAAATCGTTCGGAACGTAGTACAATCGGTCTATCTGCTGAGTAGGTTTGGGGCTGTCATGTGTGGCCCATGAAAATGGACGTTTTGGATTCGCTCGAGAAGCTCGCCTATTCTTGCCTCGCATGACATGGCTGCGAATCAACTTCCGGTCCTCAGAGTTGGGTTTTCCGGACGTGTCGGTGATAACAAAAGCAAAGCCCTTGTTTTCTAGGAAGGTTATGTTAGATTTGAGTGCCTCTGTTAGCCTTACAGGAGTCATACCGGAGCGCTTTTGGTTGCCCATTTTGGTTCCGAAGTGCTCCAAACCAGTGGGGACCAGCAAGGGGTTGATGTCGTCTCCTCACTAGAGCTTACCAACCTAGGAGAGCGGGAAAGGCGACAGGAATGAAGTGACCAAGCTGAAAAGCGTCACGTTGCTAGGGCGGCATCGAGCCTCCGAGCAGGCGGCAAGAGTCGAAAGCGGGGAGAACCCAGGGCTATACTTCAGCAACAAGCTAAGGGAGGTGGGAAACACCGTTTACCCAAAGGGGAAAACTGTCGAGAAACAAAAGTATAGACTACTCAAGGGCAAAGAACATCTTGAAGACGGACGAATCTCCCGTCCGGTTATGTCTCTTCGCGATCCAACTTCTCTCTCCACGTGTCTGAGCCAACATTTCAGACGCAAGCATCCAGGGAGTGGCGCAATCAGCGGGGTCTCGAGGGTACCCCAAGAGGTTTGATTGTTGCCTTCTTTCGGCCTAGCGCCTACCCTCCGAAAGACGACTTCGGAACGTCTTCGCCTTGCTGAAGTCTAAGCACGTGATCTTCGCCGATTGGGCGGGCCTTAGCGCCGATGGTGCTCCCGTTGCGCCGACCGCACGCCGACCGACTTCTAGTTCCAACTTAGAGGCTTGGTGTTCAATTGATTGATGTCCCTTTTAGGAAGCCAGTCGCATTCTCTTTTTAGACAACAATCCCGGACGTGTTCCAACAGATGATGAAGTTTCGCAATGTCTCCGCCGTCATCGACGAGGCGCCGCTGCCTGGGTACAGTCGGCGTGAAACTTGGTAACGCTATCATTCACAGCTCTGCAAATATCGTCGCGCCTGACATTGTCTCTGAAGTATAAGAGAAACGATGAGTCGATGGTCATTGTCAAGAATAGACCTCGACACAGCGCAATAAGCATCGACAGCAAACAGTATTCAGCGCCCAGCTCATCAACATCCTATCCACCATGACCAGCTCCATCGATCTCCCGCCTCTCACCATGGGAGCGGGAAAGCTTTTTGTCGCATCTCAGTTCTGTTCCACGGTTCGTGTGCCGCCCAATGAACTCTCCCTTGCCGGACAGACTGCCATTGTCTCTGGAGCCAACGTTGGCCTTGGCTTGACTTGTGCAGGCCAGCTGCTAGACCATGAGCTGTCACGACTCATCATCGCCGTCCGTTCGGTGGAAAAGGGGGAGGCTGCGGCAAAGAGCCTCAGAGAGAAACACCCTGCCGCTACCATCGAAGTTTGGGCCTTGGACATGCTGTTGTACAAGTCCATCCAGGAGTTTGCGGACCGCTGCTCCACGCTACCCCGGGTTGACGTTGTTATCCTGAACGCAGGCATGGCGAGACCAGACTTTCATCTCTCACCTGAAGGCCATGAGGAGATGTTTCAGGTAAACTACTTGTCGACCGTCCTCCTTGCCATCGTCCTCCTGCCCATCCTGAAGTCGAAGAAAGCCGCTGGGAAGGCAAGCAGGTTGACCATCGTCAACTCGGGCGCCACCTTCGGCGCCAGGTTCCCGGAGCACGACAAGGTACCGTTGATACCGGCATTGGACAACGGGAAAAACTTCGATCCTACCGATCGATATCAGACATCAAAGCTCCTAGGCCAGCTCGTCATCACCAAGCTCGTCGAGCACGTCCGCAAGGAGGACGTCGTCGTCAATCTCGTGGACCCGGGTCTGTGCAAAGGATCGGGACTTCATCGGCATCTCAACGTTGGCTTCCGGGCTATGTTTGGGGCAGTTAAGGCCATCACTGGGAGAAGCCTTGAGGAAGGAGCATCAACATACCTCGATGCTGCTGTAGTCAGAGGAGACGAGACCCATGGCAGTTACCTGATGGACTGGAAGATACATCCGTAAGTTGTCTTTGCAGAGTACTTTGTAAAAACAACACTGACAAAGCCTCACAAAGTTTCGCCTCGTTTGTGTACACGCCGGTCGGAAAAGCTTGTGGAAAACGACTGTGGGATGAGACCCTGCAAGAGCTGGAGTTTGCTGGGGTCCGCGCGATCCTTCGTTCCATGCAGTCGGACTGGAGATAAGAAAAGCGCTTCCTTCCTGGACCTTTTGTCCCGCCAGTCTGGGACTTTGTCGATGAAGCACATGGGATCTGGTGGGTTGTATGCAGGAAGGCTAGATTAGATGTAACTGCGGATGCATTTGGGTCTCGAATGCAATGGTGTCACAGGCCTGGCTGGTTGCGTACCGGTCGAACGTTTCGATATGCGCAAGTCTTCAGTCAATAGAGTGCTCATCAACACCATGGTATACAAAAAGGAAACGATAATACTGCACTGCTCCCCCTTCGAACGACACTTCGCCTCCCACTGCGTTTCTGCAAAAGTCCCTAAGCGTGTCGTCGTAGAACCCCCCCACGCTGCAGTTGGATAGCACCCAACTTGCTTGTGGCAAGCTACGATTAGGAAATAACCGACACCTCGACGCCTCTTTAGTCAGTCCTAAGCCAGCACGATGACATACATGGAGTGCTCATCACGCCAGTCAGCCTACCGCTTAGGATGCATTTGGCAGACCGCGGGTCAGGGCCAAGCCTAACAAGACACAAAGAGACGCAAGAGTTACGCAGGTGGAGGCGACACCACACGGGTGAGGCATAAGACCGTCTATTCTTGAGGTGACAATCAGCAAGAAGACCATCATTTGACAGTCTTCCGCGGTTCGCAAGGGTCTGACCTCGGTACCAAATTCTCGGGGCAAGGCAACGGCAGGTCTTTGCCCCAGGGACATGCCCAAAAGTTCAGGCTCCCCAATGTTGTGGCAAGACACCTTCTTAGTTGAGGTGGTGCAGATGGATCCCTATCTTCACCTGAGGGAAGATGGACAGGGATTTCGTGGTACACGAAGGTGGTCGGGCTAGAAACACCGAAAGCGCCAAAGCGATCTGACTATTTCCGGGCCCATGATAGGTTACGACCACCTAAACGTCTCTTTCTGAGATAGCCCAATACATTTCTACTAGTCGAGGTTTATGTTCTCCCAAGATCGAGGCAAGATCGCAGTTGAGAGACGGCAGCGCACGACACCCTTTCGCGAGTTGCTCGTCATCCCTCTGTGAACCAATAAAGCGGTGCAACAACCGCTTTGGGCCATGCACCCGTTGCCAAGACGTCGAAGTCTAAAAATCTACAACCGACTCGTCGATGCAAGCCAAGTATGGCAACAGCCAGGGAGTCCTTGGGGGTCGTTGGTGCATCCCAGACCAACACACGCTAGCGACGCAGCAACGATATTTACCAAATCTCACGCCGAATCATTCGAATGGAGGCGGATAAGATAGGGGCGAACAGCTCTCTCAGCTACGATACTATCTCCCAAGACTCCCAAGACTTATACCAAGACGGCAACATGTGCCCAGACGGAGCATTGGCACTGCCAAGTAGGAACCAAGACGTCGTGAACCGAGGCGACGTCAGCAGCGATTTGCGCCATCCCATGTCTTGGACGAAGCTTCGCTTTAAGCCTCTCACGTGGCGCCTACGTCAACTATTCATACTCGTGAACTAGACGACTGGATGATCCCTTCACATCGGCTTCCCAGTGAAGAAAGCAGAGGGCTTGAACGGAGCAGTCGGGTGCGAGTCATTAGGATGAACAATGCCAAGAAACTGTCTTGACGAACTCACGTCGGATTCAGATTTTTTCACTTAGTCGAGCGCATGACTGAGTTTTGGAAACCAAAGAGCCAACTGCCCAACCGCGGCCTTCGAGGACGCCAGTCATCAAGGAAAAGCACCCAGAACCCGCGCGGTACGAGACAGTCCTTGGGATGCCCTCCGCGGCGGCGTCTGGAAACTAGGATGGAATCCCCAAAAACAGACTTGCGATGCCATCGGATGCGGAGTCGCGCCGCACAAACGTCCCCGACGTGTCTTGGCAGCACGCTTAACTTTTGTCGGTTGGGCAAACGATAAGGGATATGAGCAATCACGCGCCGGTTACGATAGTGATAGAGGGAATTATGCCATGCGAGTCGACTGGCATCTGGGGTGAGAGGGCACGCGGGCAGTAGTGCGCGCGCACCAATCGTAACGTTGGGATATGACCTGCCGAAATGAGACGATTTGGAGAAGAAGGGTTCCGGTCGGGGTTGGACGAGGAAATATGCTCTCGTACGACGGGCGACGGGCGGTGGTTGGTTTGGGATTGGCTGGTGACCTGTCCCTGCAAGGTAAGATTTCACTGTCGCAGGGGCATCGCTGTGGTTGTTGGTCGTGGGAGCACCAGGATAAAGGGCGTCTTGAGGGAGTTCTGCCATGTTCAAGTCTTTCCGCGGCGTGGCCGTGGCACACGAGGTCAAGACTGTGTCTACTATGCACTAGGTAGAGTCTGAAGGCATGTCCGAGCGGATCAACGGTTTGGCTTTCGAGAAGACTCGGAGACTGAGAATGAGGGGGATGTATCCCGGTGCATCCCTATCGAAGTCGACAGCAATCTGGCCAGCGGCCCAGAACGGGCCCAACCAATCGTAGAACAGAGGACGAGCAAGGGTGGCTGATAGGACGCAATGCTTAAGCCCATCTAATAAGCTGCCGATACTAGGAGCAGCGGAGGGCTAAGCAGGGGCTGTGGTGACCGTCAAAAAGTTCCTCCAAAAGAAGAGCCCTGCATCGCTCACCCGGCAGACGATTGAAGATTAATCAACTTGCCACCTGGTTAGCCGGACAATACGACTCTGGGGGAATCAAAGCCTGTGAATGGTTAGTTCAGCCACGAATCCACGGACACCTGGCCGATAAGAGTTGGAGAAACGGAGGGGACAGTGGGGGCTAAGGGAACTGGGGTTCGCTCCGTAACGGAGGACGCAGAAACTGGGAGGGGAGGACGACGATACCTTCTGGGCTCTGGACGGACGCTCTGTGCCTTTGATAGATGCGATGGCTTGCCTCCAACGCCACTGACATTGTCGCCTTCTCCCATGGCGGCAATGGTATGCAGGCTTGGCGGAGTGACAAGCTCTCGGAACAGATCTCTTGACATTTCTTGTCCCCCTCGGATGGCACGTCTTGGACGTCTTGGGGGCATGTCGCGATGGTCTTGGACAGCAGGCTTGGAAAGCTTGGGAGTCTTGGAAGCGCTCGGCGGGGAGGGTGAGGAACGCCACTATCCAGGCTCCTTCGACATTGGTCTGTCTTGAGGGTTGGGCCATACTGCCAAGCGGCTTGAGTCGTTTCTGCCGTTAACTAGCGCATCTCGATGAAGGCAAACCAAAAGAAAAGGGCCGAGTGTTGATTCGTCAGACGCCAATCGTCCAATCACCACCAGAAGGGACGAACAACCGTTTCCCAATTACCATGCTACTTCTGTGCCTCTTCGATGCCGGTTCGACGGTGCCTCCCGCAAGTACTGCTCAATGGCAAAAACCACTGGAACACTGCACTGTAACGTGGTGCATCAACTTTAGCTTCGTCGCTCCATCTGTGAGGTGCTTTCGCTCGCCTGTCGAACATGCCGAGGCGACACGATGTCAACAACCCCAGCCGGACGCCCTCCCCGATCCATGCAGGCGCTTCAACATCTTGTGGCCTTGTCGTGTGCTTGTCCGGGGGTCCATATTCATTCGCACGAGAACTGGAGCTGAAAACCACTAATCCTCTCCTCCGCGGGCGGCCCCATTCCATATACGAGTTCCACCAAATATGCTCTTGTTTGCTGCGTGCCGTTAGAGCGCACGCAGACACAGAACAGTGAACAACGGGCGGAACGGTGACATTCTCACACGCGACGATGTGTGGCCAGTGCCGAGAGGCACCCCGGGATGGAAACACAGAGACGGATGGCTACCTTGCCACCCAGCACCCCCCCGCCACCGATATTAATTGAAGAGATTGGGATTGAAGAAGGCAAAATCAAGCTGCTGCCGGAGCGAGACTCTAGGGAGGTTGGAGGCCTGCTTGTCCGCTAACGATCTTTTGCAAACTCAATCGACAGTTAATGAGACACGGCCTGCACTCTTTCTGCGGGCGTGTGCGTCGTACCACCACCACGAAGCCATCGCGATTGCGACATGGGCGAAATGCACAAGAACCAGCGCCGACAACCTGATTGGGAGGTACGGGTTTGTGAGCGCCGCAGCCGTACTGATTGACGCTTCAAAAAGTTCCTCTGCAAGACCTCGTAGACCTTCCTTACTGGATCAAGATACTCCGACAAAGTACTGCTTGGCCAAGCCAGTGGGAAGGGCATTTGATAGCCCAAGACGAGATATCCGGCGTGTTGGAGCCGTGCACACCACCCACAGTAGTGTAATGGCCGAAACTTTCGCACCGACCAAAAGTATCGACCGTCGATGCCGCCCATGTAAGTGACCGGGATTTCGTCTGCAGGTTCATGGGTAGTGGGTCTCGAATGGAACTGGGCCCGGTGGGAGGCCGGGAGGAGGAGGAGGAGGAGGAGGAGAAGTGGGAGTGGGAGGAAGTGGGGTTTCCTTTCCGTTCACACGAGATCCTGCCAGGAAAGGCAGAATGAAGAAGACGAACCGCCCAGGACCCTAGATAACTGTCTAAGAGTTTGTGGTTCGTTCGAAAAGCTCGTGTACGTACCGGGACATGCTCAATTTTCGTTGTCTTGGTGTCTTGCTCTCTTCTCGTCTTCCTATAACAGTCTCTCATCTCAACCTATCCCATGCTGACGGCCGTACCCTCGACAGATTGCGCTCAATGCGGGTAGAGTGAAAATGCAGAAGGATCCTTCCAGGCCCTTTGATATCGGTCTTGTCGAAATGGAGAAGGTAGACCTCCCGGTCGGCTTGGGTTGCACTGGGGGTCTCCGGACGCACAACCAAGAGGAGGAGGGAGGGGGGCCGCCCAGCTGGAGTTCTAGCCTCGAACAAGATCACCCATGCCATGCCACCCCTGTTACAGAAAGAGGAAGTTCTGCTCGACTGGCCAGCGTCATTGCAGCTGCCCTTTCAAGAACAAGGGTCTTTTTGCTGTGTTCTCCGGGGATCGTCTCGTGGCGATACTGCAGCCGTCGTTGTTCGTTGCCAGTCCGTTGGGAACCCATGGCTCCACCGTCGATAAGCATCCGGGTGTGACTGGGAAACTCGCCGCCGCGTGGGGAAGCATATTAAAAGGCTGAGATGTCCTCGTCCCTCCTCGACCTGGTTTCCTCTGTTCTCGGTCACTGGCAAATCTCCAGCCCAAGAGTCAACGGGTCCAGCAAATCAGCCTTCCATACCTTATCAAAAGGTGAAGAGTACTGACCCAGTGCAACACCATGTCCGACATCCGTGAAGAACGGGCCCCCGCCCAGGGCGGTGTGGTCTCGAGCGAGAAGCCCGCTCCAGTAAGTTGTTCGACTTTGAGGCTCTTGAGCCTCCTCGGCCCTGCCACATGTGCTGACCAATTCACCTTTCAGATCGTCGAAGCCCACCCCGACGGCGCTGATTACAATGAGCACGTCGAGAAGGACTTCAACGTCACCGAGGACGATCTCCTCGAGGCCAAGGAGCTCGCCGCGCAGCTGTCCCTTGAGGAGGTCCGTGAGATGATGTTCAACGTCCACAAGATCCATGAGAAGGACCCCAACTTCCCGCTCGTTATTATCGAAAAGATCGAGGCATTCCTCTCCAACGACGACGTCTTTGAGAACCCTGAGAAGCACGAGACCCTGATCCAGGAGATGAAGCTCGAGGCCGCCCTCATCACCGGCAACTCGCCCTACGCCGAGGTGCGCGCCGTCGTCGACAACCACGACGACCCTGAGATGCCCGTTTCGACCCTCCGCGCCTGGACCATTGGTCTTATCTTCTCCGCCCTGCTCGCTTTTGTCAACCAGCTCTTCTCGGTTCGCTACCCCTCAATCACGATTCTGGCCAACGTTGCCCAGCTGCTCGCCTTCCCTCTTGGCAAGCTTTGGGAGAAGGCCCTCCCCGATGTTGGTTTCACCGTTGGCGGCCAGCGTTTCTCGCTCAACCCCGGCCCCTTCAACCGCAAGGAGCACATGCTCATTACCATCATGGCCAACGTTGCCTACAACATCCCCTACACCAACTACATCATCTGGACCCAGTGGTAAGTCGTGCTTCGTACTCTTTGGCCGCGTATCTCATTCTAACTCACCTTCGAGGCTGCCCAAGTTTTTCAACCAGTCGTACGCTGCCAACTTTGGCTACCAGCTGCTCATCTCGCTGTCGACCAACTTCATCGGATACGGTCTCGCCGGTCTTTGCCGTCGTTTCCTCGTCTACCCTTCGTACTGCGTGTGGCCCGCGTCTCTGGTGACCATTGCCCTGAACTCTGCTTTCCACACCGACAAGAACTCCACCGTCGACGGCCCCTTCCGCAGTGTCTGGCGCGCCAGCAGACAAAAGTTCTTCTACATCGCTTTCGGTGCCATGTTCGTGTGGTTCTGGTTCCCTAACTACCTCTTCACGGCCCTTAGCACATTCAGCTGGATGACCTGGATCGCCCCCAAGAACCGTGATCTCGCGACGGTCACTGGCTTCAACAGCGGTCTTGGTATCAACCCCTTCCCGACCTTCGACTGGAACATCCTGTAAGCATCGTCCACGATTCTCCAGAGGGGATTTACGCACTAACAGGATGCAGCCTGTATGACAACACTGATCCCTTGATGGTTCCCTTCTTCTCGACCTTCAACAAGTTCCTTGGCGCCTTCTTCTCCATGTTCATTGTGCTGGCTGTTTGGTACACCAACACCTACAACACGGGATACCTGCCCATCAACTCCAACAAGGTCTACGACCACTTCGGAGCCCTCTACAACGTGTCTCGCGCCGTCAACGAGCACGGTCTCTTCGACAAGGAGGCGTACGAGGCCTACTCTCCCCCCTTCCTGGGAGCCGCCAACGTCATGATCTACATGTTCTTCTTCGCCATCTACACTGCCACCATCACCTACGCCTTCCTGTACCACCGCCACGAGATTGCCCTCGGCTTCAAGGCTCTCATCGGCAGCTTCAAGAAGAACAGTGACATTGAGAAGGACCAGGTTCTCGATGTCCACAACCGCCTCATGAAGGGTCAGTATCTCCATTCTCTGTTTCATAATCCTCTTCTAACAACCTAGCAGTGTATCCTGAGGTCCCCGAGTGGTGGTATCTCTCCACCTTGGTCGTTGCCGTCGCCCTTGGCTGTGCCGGTATTGCTGCCTGGCCCACCTACACTACCGTCGGTGTTGTCTTCTACGGTATCATCCTCTGCCTCATCTTCGTCGTTCCCGTCGGTATCATCAAGGCCATGACCGGTATCGAGGTCACCCTTAACGTTCTTGCCGAGTTCATTGGTGGTTCCTGGGTCGAGGGTAACGCATTGGCCATGAACTACTTCAAGTCCTTCGGCTACGTCACCTGCGCCCATGCTGTCTGGTTCTCCAACGACCTGAAGCTTGCCCACTACGTCAAGATTCCCCCTCGCCACACTTTCTGGGCACAGATGATTGCGACTTTTGTTTCCACCCTCGTCTGCCTTGCCGTCCTGAAGTTCCAGATGTTCAGCATTCCAGGTATCTGCACGGAGGATGCCAAGTTCAAGATGACTTGCCCTGGTATCAACACCTTCTTCACTGCCTCCGTTCTCTGGGGTACCGTCGGACCCAAGAAGATCTGGGGTGCTGGTGGCCAGTACACTGCGACCCTCCTCGGTTTCCCTCTTGGTGTCTTCATCGTCCTCTTCTTCTGGGGCCTTAACAAGGTCTTCCCCAAGTGGAAGTGGGTTCGCCAGATCCACCCCGTCGCCATCATGTACGGATGCCTCGTCTGGGCTCCTTACAACATGTCTTTCGTCTGGCCCTCTGTCCCCATTGCCTACTTCTCTTGGGTCTACCTTAAGGGCCGTTTCCTGGGTCTCTGGTCCAAGGTAAGTTTTCCTCCGCCTCCTTCAGCAATCTGGGTGTTGAAACTAACATTGTCCGCAGTACAACTTTGTCCTTTCTGCTGCCTTCTCTTGCGGAATTGCCATCTCCGGTATCATCATGTTCTTCGGCCTTCAGTGGCAAGACGTTGAGGTCGAGTGGTGGGGCAACACGGTTGTCTCCGAGGGTTGTGAGGGCAAGGCCTGCCGTCTTCTCACACTCGCAGAGGGCGAGTACTTCGGCCCTCGCATCGGTGACTTCCACTAGAGGAAGTGGTCTTGCGGTGTGATTGAAATGTCCTAGATGTCGCGGTCGTACCTTTTCAAAGCTTAGCGGATATGATGGGATGAGAATCTGCCTCTGGAGGCACAATTAGAAGCAGTGTAGTAATTGGCGGATGTAATAACGTGAAGGATGACGAAATACCCCAACATTCGTTTGCACTCTAATAAAAGGTGTTGATGTATCTCAACATATATTCTTCCAGACGAGAAACCTTCTGAGCTTACTTACCAATACTGCGTGATGATGACGACATAACTGGTTACGATTAGTGATGGACCAACTTCCTCACGGTATCTTGTTGAGGTTTTGTTTGTGAATCTCTCAAGTGGTTACTCCGGATTTCATCGACGAGTGACATCTCATGTCCTGTGGTCGAACATGACCATGGCTCTTGTGGATTGTCGACACTGATCTCTCTTGTCGCAGTGCTGGAGCCCAAGATTCGACTCAGGAGGCAGACTTGCACACAGCAGTCAACTTACTCTTCCAAGGACGTATTTATATTAGGGCAAGGTGCGTATATCCCCCGGCCTAATTAGCGCCAAGTCGGTGCCGGAACGGCGTGGCTGTGCTGGGAAGGCTGGCCCAAAAGAGACATTGCGGAGTGGTGATGAGCATCGTAGGCTGCTCGAAAGCGTCTCCGACGATGAAGCTGTGGAGACGTTGGTAGAGCGAAAAGTTCGCATCGAAGGAATTAGTGCTGGATTTGTTGGGGCTGATTTTCCGAGGGCTGTATTGTTACGATGCCAGTGCACTCCGGTTAGGAGGACTCCGACGTTGTCATGTCGCAAACCAGGAAGGGACTTCCGGCTGTTGTGAGTTGCCGAATGAATCTTTTTGCCGAGTGTTGTAGCCGAAACAACCCGGCGACAATTTGAACATGTAACTATGTGTTCCCTTGCCTGGGTTGTACACTAGGTTCGGCCTCGCCTGCCGCAGACCTGTGCTCTTCTTCTAATCAGATACAGGTTTCTTTCATGTTGTACCACATGCTGGTCGATATGCCATAGTATCTCGCTTCGAGTTTTCGACTGGTAATTGAACCCGTGTATTGATAACTGGTTTTAGGTCACAGCCACCATTAAGAACGATGGCAACAGGCGGCAGACAGATTCGAGGCCTCGCATCGTGCCTTCTGCTTTTGTCGAGGCTACATTTCGGTTGGAAGGGGATGGTCTCATGGAATCCCATGCATCTCATGTCCCATAGCGTTTGATGATATTGACTTTGATAGGAGCGTGGCAAGTAATATTTGCTCGAGCGTCCTCAGGTATAACAGCGAAAGCCCACCGACGTATCACATGAGACACATCGCTACCACGTTTTATGAGTGCAGCTATGTTCTCGTCACCTTGATCTCGAGACTAGTGAGGGGTGGTTTGTTGATGGATGAACCGTCAGAGGCCAAATCAGCCTATGTGGAAATTGGGAAATTGGTAAACCCAAATTGATAGGCGAGCATGTTCGTTTGAATTTAGGCCCAATTACTTTTGGATGGTTTTGCGATAAAAGACTAGAGGTAGCCAACCAGACCGCCTTTCGGCAACATCAGTGGACGAATATTCGCCCGGCTGACATGGCCGTTCAAGACCGCGGTCCGCCTAGGGCCTGCCCGCGAGGCAGATTTGACACTGCCCGGAAGAGTTCCTACCTAGAACTTTCGTGGTGCCCGGCTATGGCGAGATAATGAGGGTGTATTTTGTCCTGGTTGGAGGACGATTATCTGAAGCTACATGTGAGCCCACCGAGTAGCTAGATCGACCACACAGAGACATAGCGTCCTGCGTTCTCAGGGGTTGGTAATGGCGCTCGGCATATCGTAAAGCATGCATAGCGTTGGAATCCATGATCAAGACTTTGCCCGGTTGCTATGGCCCTCTTGACCTGCGTCTATCGGCCCATTTGCCTCGGAGATGTCATGTGTCAGTTAAGTGCTGAGTGAGATGTGTTGGGCGCTCAACCGGAAGTCGTTACTAGTTCGATACTTTGTGGCGTATTTAACGATAGGCGAACTCACAAACGGCTTTCGGCACTGCTCGCGAGAACGTAGTCGAAGTAGATTGAGAATTTATATCAGCCCCTCAACCTCCGCAAATCTCAACTTTAGTGGTATCTTCGTTGGCTACTTTAATGTTCCCACTACAGAACAATCCGCGGATTTTGGCTCACTTTATACGGACGGTAGATTCACCGCCGACACCTGTTTTCTCGGCGTCTGCAGTGATTATCCGGATGACTACATCAAACACAGAAAACCTGGAAAGACGTGAGCTACATGGAGGACGCGGGAATGTCTTTCTTGTTGTAATATACCTTAAACCACATTTACAATGCTCGACCTATTTAATTAAACTCGGTGATTGCGAACCGTGGTCTCTTTGAGGATGAGTCCTTTCCCACCCTAGACAGGGTGATTAGGCAACCCCATACCTAAACTGATTCTTTCATTGAATCATTCCAATCGTGTGAGAGAGCAATAGAAATACCAATGGAATCAGGGACTATTGTCAGGATGTCATGTAGACTCAACTCATGTCCGTTCAACCCCTATTCGCTGTGGCCTTCTTCGTAGTGGTCTAGACATCTTGGTTCCTGACCTGTCTGGATCTCACGGTTGTGGCCCGGTGGCTGTCATACCGGGCTCAGTCTTCTCCTTGGCAGAGGAACCAGTCGAAATAACCAACTTCGTGAGAAGTATGCATAGATGCTGATGAATGTAATCATGTCTTGGGCTACCATCATCGGTCCCTGTCGACTCAGCTACGACGACACCCAGGCTCCAAGCAGGTGTCCAGGTGGGCTGACCCATCTCTAAGAGTCCATGTTGTTGAGGTCCTTATCATGTCCGGTAAAAGGTGTGTCATCAATGTTATTGTGTTGATAATACATGGGGAGCTCTCATTCTCCATCTCGTTTGGACGACGACCCAAGGGATGTAAAATTCATGAGAAGAGATTACTGTCTTATGCGTGGCACCTACTGCAAGCCGAAGCAAAGCCACTAGTGATTTAGAACTCAGATCGGAAAAACCATCAAAAGAGAAAGATATGCATCACTTGGTCTTTGCCTGTATAGCTGGTATCACATCATATGGCCCATCCCGAACTCCAACAACATCAAACATTTACAATACTACTAATCACAGCTGCGGCCTCTGACTGGAGCCACTAAAACAGCCCGCTCCATCACTCGAGAAGCAACAACCTCCCGTATCAGAGCAACAACAACCGCCGCGGTCCGAGAAGCAACACCCTCCCCTCTTGGAGAAGCAGCATCCCCCACTATCACTGAAACAGCAACCCGGCGTATCCTTCAGACTCTCCCACCTGTCTTCGGCCTCGGCAGACATGGGGTCGGTCCTTGTATACCTTTTGTTGCCCTCCTGCTGGCCCTGTGATAACCTTGGCCGCGGCGTGAGCATGTATCCCTCCTCCTTGGCGCCGCCCTTTCGCCCTCGGTTCCCTGCAAGACGCCCGGCTGTATCATCCTCCGAAGCTACTGCAGGAGCTCCGCGACTCGTCCACGACTCCTAGTTCTCGGACAGAAGGTTGAGACGAGGATGGCGGGGTAAAGAAAGAGATGCCAGGGTTCGCGGATGCCGAGGTGGAGCCGCCGGTCGAAGACGGCTCATACGGCGGAGGCGCGTCGTCCTGCCGCTGCCGCTGGTCATATTCCTGCCCATCGACGGGGATGGTCTGTCGCTGGACGTCACGCGCAGTCACATCAGAGGCCTTTGTCGCTGACGTCGCACTCTTCTTTGACGGGTCCATATTTTCAACCTTTTTTAATACGTAAAAAATGGTTCGCGGCAAGCGTCGGGTCGTAAGATGCGAATCGCGGGGAAATGGAGCCTTTTCCCCCTCAAGTGGCGTGCGCCGTGGGCGATGGAGACTCGGTGTGGAGAAGCCGGGTCGGCCCCAAAAAGGCCGTACGTAATGAGATGCCCGTCAAGCGTTTCGATCAAGTAATGGATGGAGTTTTTTGAGACGTGGATTCGCGGGGAAATGGACTCATGGGGTTAAAGAGACGGCAATCAGGGAACTGGGGATGAACAACGTCGGTCGCATGTTAATATTGTTGGCGTTGAGCAGCTGAGCGAAAGAGGGCTCCGAACGGAACTCATAATCCTCCGTCTGGCACCAAGCCCAAACGAGTGCTGTGGCTGTATGTTCGGTGTGGCTTGCTGTTTGCAAGCAGCACAGAGACAAGAGAAATCCTTCATCACAGGCTTTGGAGTCTCATTGGCACGTTCACGAGCGATGACGAAGACATACATCGCCGTGTAGCTTAGGTCAGCTACCTTGGGCTGGCCATTCACGCAGATCTGAGGAGGGCGGCATCGAGACACGAAGCTCGGACATGTCGCAGCCTGCACCAACCAAGCCTAGCACTCTTCGTCCGCCCGCCGGAATGCATCACGGGCATCCCAGCAGCAGACTAGGCTCAGCATGGCTGGCCTATTGCGGCCTGCCCGCCTTGTAGGGCTTCGGCTGCCGTGTTGGAACGCTTGTCCGGGGCTTCCAGTCGTGCGAGCGTGCATCGAAAAGATAAGAAGCCGCCGCCATCCTACTAAATCGATTTGGGAACCAGGAGCAGCGCCGGCCAAGCCGTCCTCCCGCTGCTGGCTGCGGGCGTTCAGCCCTGGGACGTGAACCAGAACCCCTCCAACGCGGCATCGCCTTATCAGTGCAGCAGCCCTTGGCCATGCCACGGCGATCACCAAACGGCTCAGCCCAAGCCTCCGGCGACTGGGAGCGGCAGCGGCATTCCTCCTGTGCCAACGGGTGGCTTCCCGCCCGCAGTCTTAGCAGGACAGGGCGACATCGTCAAGGACCACGGTCGCCTTGTCTTCAGCTTCGATGGCCGAATAGACTAGGCAATCTAGATGGAACTCTCTTGGCGCATATACAGATATCTCCGACCCGGCTGCCTTGCAGCGCCTGCCTTTCAGCTGCTGGTGATGCTGCAGATGATGCAGAAAAACAACGACACCTTGGCCGCCCTCTTCGGAAGCGAACGTCCTGAGCAGTTGGAAGACATCACGTGTTTGGCCAATAACGGCCGCTTGGACGGATAAACTCATGCAATCTGCTGGTGCCGCACGCGAGTCGTTGTCGATACTTTACTCGTGACAAGTCGGATCTGTCTTTCTCGTCGGATGTCGATCAGTTGTTGATAGGAATCACCACGGATAGGAATCACCACGGATAGGCCTTCCACACACGCATTACTGATTCCCGATATCAGCTCTCAAAAGCGCAGTCGCTGCGAGATTGCACAGCAGCCCAATATTCGAAGCGGGTCGGGGAATCCCACAATAACCAGACTTCGGACAGTCCGAGCCCAAGAGACCCTCATCCCACCCACATCTAGAGGTCTGGAGAGATAAGAAGCGAGAGCTGAGGCCAACGCCTAACGGAAGCCATTACGTACGAGAATCGTCTTGCGCGCGAATGAGGGCCTCACCAAGCTTCCCCAGAGGATGCTAATTAAATCCATCACCTTGGATTGGATCGTGCGGACTCTACGACACTCTCCACAGTTGCGCGTTGGAGGGAGGTGTTTTAGAAACCGGCGTTTCCTGCGCAGGCCATGGCACGCACCGCTGTAATACAAAGGAACTTCACCCTTCACATGCGATGATTCGTTCTCAAGCAGCGAGAATGTCGCGTTCTTCGGCATCACGCGCGATCCCAGCAGGTCCTAATGTACACTAGTGCGCTCTATAGCGCCCTTCCGCTCGTTCTCCGCCGGCGGGATGTGATCCCTCTCCCGCTGCGCCGTTGACATTGCATTGCGGCAGCCTAGATGACGAGGTCCTGACCGATCCAGCCAAGGAGTCCGGAGGGGGGGGAGCTTTTGCTGCTTCGAGCGATTAGTGCTCCAAGCAATCTTGAATACGGGGCATCTACGACTGCCGCGCCGCCAATGTGGGTTGTTTCTTGGTTACCTGCCTCCCGGGGATGGAGGATGTTCGGTCGAATGTATTGGCGCTGTAACCGAGCGGGGCTGTGCAATGTTTCTCAGAGTCTTAGCTAGACGATGGTAAGAGGAGGTTCTTTTTACTTGACAAAATACTTGCGTATCTGCGATGAAATATTCGAGACTGGATGTTTGTAACAAATCTCGACAACCTCACAGGAAAAAGGTCGCCAGGCTGGTGGCAGTTTGAGGGGATTCGCCAGCAAACCCAATTAGTGCTATTTTTTGCTGGGGACACCCTCGTACCAGGCCCTTCCATGGGCGGTCCAGGTCAGTCACTTTCACGGGCAAGACTGAATCGTGCAACGCTCGGCACCGGGGACGCTCCCGGCACCCCAGTGCATGGCGAACGAACCGCAGAGCTGCCTGGGACTAGACACAAATTCGCGCTGGCGGTCTCATCCTCGGCAGCTCTTCCCCCTGACCGACACGCACTCGTCTTGGGCAAGCTGGAATAAGATACACTCTTGGTTGTTTCCCCGAATTCACCCCAATTAAACTGGGGCATGCCTAGGTTGCTGGGACATGGGCGCATTGTGGGTACGGCACCCAATAATCCATCCCCCCAAGGGATCCGCATGAATGTAGTGTCTCTAGGCCTCTGGGAAAGCAGTGTAGATAAGCACTCCGTCTCGAGCGTCGATCCGTCTGATATCGGAAGCATAGATAAGAGGCGCATGACTTCATACTGACTTTAAGAGTGCGACTCATGAGAGTCTCAAAGGCGCTCGGATCCTCGTCAGCTTAGCGAATCAAGAGGAAGATTGAAGGGAGAAGGGTGAGATTGGGGTGAGGGGCTGATAGAAGGACGCTAGAAGGTCCAACAGAAGGTCTTGTTGTGACTGAGGAGGCCGTGATGCCGGGATATGCATGCCAACTGGGTGCCTCCGGGCTGGGCTGCTTCTTAGGTGGCCAAACAGGAGAAGGTATTGGTAACTGGACATTGATGTCCAAGGGTAGGTGATTGGTGCCATTGATGTTGCGGTAGACACCTAAGACACTTAAGACACCTGGACACCAGGAGCATCTAGGTATGCGGCCCCCATTGGCGGCAGACGCTAAGTGAAGCCGGCGCATTGATGGCTCGTTCGAAACGAGTCGGCAAATGGGATGAGCCGTGGGCACCATCCTGCTCTTGTGGCATGGCCACCTTTGAGGTCGGTTCACGGTGGCTCCGAATGCGCCTGTACCTTATTGCAAACAGTCAGCGCACCACCAGACGTCATGAACAAATGCCGCCACCAACGGCTTATCGCGCAGGAATCTTACTAGGGATTCAGCAGGGTCACTGTTGGCTGCTGGTTATAGATAGGCATTGGGTGTGTGTCGACTGAGACCGCAATTCGTGTGCAGCTGTGGCAACCGACCCGACGCAACCGTGATAGGGCCTACACCGGCGAGGACGCGACGGTGTCGTGTTCTACATAGAGGAACGGGTAACGCCTGGAGATATCGGACAGGGGGTTGAGACCCAATTTCCCATAATCCACCTGCTGCCATTTCAAGTTCCAGCGGTGGAAACAAAAGCAACGTCTGACGGGCTGTTTGTAGAAGCGAGTGCCAATACGATGTATGCCTTACAACTCGTGGCGGTGGAACCAGTAACCTGAGAAATGAATATAGTAGAGCCAGACGCATGATCGGGAGGTCTTGGAGAAACGGTCCTATCCAGAAAAAGAAGCCATGACGCTCGCTGCGCGGGGTTGATGTGGCGGATGGTTCACAAGCCATCACGCGACGACAGCACTGGCGACAAAAGCTAGTGCAGAGACGCTACACGTGTAGAAGCCTCGAGACCGAAACTGTGTGCGCGCGTGGGTGCATACCCCCTGTCTTGTCCAGCTGCTGCACGACGTCGGGGGATTGCAAGGGTGGCAGAGAAACCTGGGGCGGCCAAGATCAGCCCCTCCGCCTTGGTCCACCCACACACACATGCCAAAGACCAGCAGCGACAGCCAAACGATGGAGGATGTCAAGGTGCATTCCTTGGCGACGCAGGCCCTCCAGGGGGGAGCAGCCAGTTTCCGTGAGTGCCGTGCCGAGCAGTAACTTCCAAAGAGCCGCTGCGACCCTAGCCCAAAGTCGGGCAAAAAGATCTTTCGTGTGGCTTGCTGGCAATGCTTCCCTTCCCGGTGAGCATTCTCGGTATCGACACAAAATAGACTCAACGACACCGACTGAGACGCACGCAGACTGCCCAAGTGTCAGCCAGTCATCCCAGCTTGGCGTATCTGGACTCGTCTCCAGTGTCGCGGACTTGGACCTCTGGCTGGCCCTTCTCTCTCTCCCCTCACCGACCCAGACCCGGTCTTAATTCCCAAAGACTCGTGCTCTTCACTCCACTTGCGTTCTGGTCCCACCCACCGGTTCGAGGGGAGGAGGGTCGAACGGGTACTGAGATAACGTTGAGAGAGCACCCAGTGGGCGGATAGGAGGGGCGGCCACTTTTCGGAGCCATTTGCTAACGGCTTCAAGTGACAACATAACCGTTGGCCAACCAGCGCCGACCACGCTATCTGGGACTCGACTCTCAGATGCGCAATCGCCCGAACGGAGCGCACTTCTCAGTGGAGAGTCTGGAGAGAGCAGCTTGGCTACCCATTGTTGTGGTTCCGTCCTCGTTTCCCCCAGGGGCACTTGTGTCGCCGCCCCCCATCTGTCACGACTGCGACTGCGACTGCGACTGCGATCGCGCAGTGCCTCTCTTCGACCGAATATGGGTTTGTACCCGTACCTGGGCCCTTGTTCAGTGTATCATGCATATCGGAAAGCTGTCCGCGGTCAGCCCGCCCACATTACCCAGACTCGACAACGGGTTAGCCTTCGCTCGATCCCGCTGGCTTGCCTTAGGACACGGTACGTATTGAAGCACGACCGAAAGGCAAATCGCCCCCATCCCACCAAAATCGTATGCGACAGGAAACGGGGTTACTGTCCAGGATTGCCTGCCACGGAGCCCGTCCTCGCCAAGGTCAGTGTTGTTCACCCATCGAGAGAGGGGGCACAGCCGGATAGACCAACCCAACATAGTTCCAGTCCTGGACCCTCACCCTCTTCCTCCTCCTTTTGTGTGTAATTATCCATCGTCAACGGAGTGCAACCTAGTGCCCTTCCGTGCATGACTGGGTCCGCTTGCCGCCCTTGACAAGAACCCTTAGTCCTTGCGCGCCAGTTCCTGTCTCGATCGGCATTTCCTTCATAAAGCTCTTCCCTTCCCCCGTCTCATCTGTTCAGAGTTGGTTCGGCATCCCTCTCCGTCCTTTCTCATTCCCTCCCGGGTCGTGCTCCCGCAATCTTTCTTTCGAAACAGACATCTGTTGTCTGTCCACCCCTCACAGGTCTTGAGTCTGCTTCCCGTCCTTTACGGAAGTTGAACACCATCACCATGGCTGCTCAAGAAGGGGTCATCCCCACCAAGGTCGAGGCCGACGAGAAGGCCCTTGGTGGCCCTCCTGGCTACGATTCTGGTAGCGGAAAGGCCGTTCGTGGCGCCATCAGCGAGGAGGCCTGGGCAACTCGCGCCGGCCTGAACCTGACTTCGTTCAAGAAGCGCGAATATGGTCGTGGTATCGTCGAGCTCGACCGTGCCATGAGCAGTCGCCATCTTCACATGATCGCCATCGGTGGCTCCATCGGTGCTGGTTTCTTCGTCGGTTCCGGTGGTGCTCTGAGCAAGGGTGTAAGTTTACTGTTGGCGCAGACGATGCTGCTTTCGTCGCCGTAATACATTGAATGTGCTTGCTAACCTGGTGCAGGGTCCCGGTTCCCTCTTCATCGACTTCCTCCTCGTTGGTATTATGATGTTCAATGTCGGTAAGTGTTGAAATATCCAAGACTCGGACATTCGTGGTCAATAGCTGACATGGAAACAAAGTGTACGCCCTCGGTGAACTCGCTGTTATGTATCCCGTCTCTGGTGGCTTCTACACGTACTCGACCCGTTTCATCGATCCTTCCTGGGGTTTCGCCATGGGCTGGAACTATGTGTTCCAATGGGCCATCGTTCTCCCGCTCGAGTTGACAGTCTGTGGTCTCGTTGTTCAGTACTGGAACGAGGAAATCAGCGTCGCCGTTTGGATTTCCATCTTCCTCATCGCCATCATCATCATCAACATCTTCGGTTCCATTGGATACGCCGAGGAGGAGTTTTGGTCGTCTTGCCTCAAGCTCGGCGCTACCATCGTCTTCATGATCATCTCTCTTGTTCTCGTGCTCGGTGGTGGACCGAAGAGCGGCAGATACAGCGAGTACCAGGGCGCCAAGCTGTGGTATGACCCCGGCGCCTTCCGTAACGGCTTCAAGGGTTTTTGCTCCGTCTTCGTCACGGCAGCCTTCTCCTTCTCCGGTACTGAACTCGTTGGTCTGGCCGCGGCTGAGGCCAAGAACCCCGTCAAGTCGCTCCCTGGCGCCATTAAGCAGGTGTTCTGGCGTATTTCACTGTTCTACATCCTGGGTCTCTTCTTTGTCGGTCTGCTGATCCCGTCCGACGACCCTTCTTTGCTCTCCGAGTCCTCGTACTCTGACGTCAAGGCCTCTCCTTTCGTGCTTGTCGGCAAGTACGCCGACCTTAAGGGTTTCGACCACTTCATGAACGTCATCATCCTCGTGTCTGTTCTGTCGATTGGTGTGTCGGGCGTGTACGGTGGATCGCGTACCCTCACCGCTTTGGCCCAGCAAGGATATGCGCCCAAGATCTTCACTTACATCGACCGCTCCGGACGTCCCCTGCCGTCTGTCTTCGCCATTCTCATCTTCGGACCGTTGGCGTATGTCAACCTTAACGCTAGCGGACCCGTTGTTTTCGACTGGTTGTTGGCGCTTTCAGGTCTGGCGGCCGTTTTCACCTGGGGATCCATCTGCCTGGCGCACATCCGTTTCCGCAAGGCTTGGGCGTACCACGGCCACACCACGGACGAGATCCCTTTCAAGGCGATTGGTGGTACCGTTGGCTCCTGGATTGGTCTTACTTTGTGCTTCGTCGTCCTTGCTGCTCAGGTATGTATACTTCATCGCCAACAAGGATTGAAAGAGAGATGCTAACTAGATAACACAGTTCTACACTGCGATTGCCCCTCCTGGCACAGATGAGCTGAACGGTGCTGAAGGCTTCTTCAAGTCGTACCTCGCCCTCCCTGTTGTGATGGTGTTCTGGCTTGGTGGCTTCCTTTGGAAGCGCACTGGCTGGCTTCGCACGGCGCAGATGGACGTCGACACTGGCCGACGTGAGCTTGACTGGGACGAGATCCACGCGTACCGCGCGCGCATTGCAGCGATGCCCGCGTGGAAGCGAATCCTCCACCACATCTGGTAATCGGAGCCAGAAAAAAAAAAGGAGCCTAAAATCGGCCGCTCCTGCGCTAGAACGAGTGCGCAGCAAGGCTTACATAGCTCATTCATGTACATTGTAATTTGGAGGCGTCCCACGATCGGCGGCGTGCCTCTGGGAATGAGTTGATTCATTCTACTGTTTGTTAGCAAAATCAAGATACCACGAGTGCTTTCACGGACACAAACTAGACTTGCGTGACGAGGTAACAGCCGTGCATCGTGACTTTGAAGGCTAATAATGAAGATTTTGATTGTGTCAGTCGTCAACTATGCGCCCGATTGCGCAGGAGGGATGGGGTGGGTAGAGAGGTACGGGGAGGTCGGACAGCTTGTTATATCTGCTGCTGACAACCGTGATTCGGTGCCAAGGCCCTACCTACGGGCGTCTAGGAAAGAAGGAGGGCCTTGGATAGTGGCGCAGGCTGATAGCGGTGATTGCACGGTTTATCAAACGTTAAAGAGCGGTCGTTCTTCGGGTCCGGGGCTTCGTCGAATAGAATCCTGCGGGGGGTTCTTAGAGTGTCTTGGGTGGCTGGCGTCAAGATAAGGGCGACCAACCCAGAACAGCAGGTAGCAGGGCATCGTCGGCGGTGATAGCTGCAGATGGTTGGCGCGGATGGCACGATATCTCTCGGCGTAGGGGGCGAGTGGCAGACCTCAGCGATACTCTCGCCGGATCCAGTGCGTCTGTCCGCTGGAAGATAGGGAACCAAGTGGCCAAGATTGTCGGGGCAAAGAATCGAATCGTTGCAAGCCGGGGGAGTTTCTTGCAGAGGATGGCCATTGGCGGTGTTGGCAGGGTTGGAAGGGTTGACAGCGTTGTCGATGAGCATTGGCGTAACCCGGCGTTGGTATTAGTGTTGGTGTTGGTGTTGATGTTGTGTGTCGGTGTTTGTCGGTTGAACATGGTCCCGCGGGCGACGGAGAAGGACGACCGGGCATCCACTCTTCAAGGTTCCTATCCCATCCGTGGACTCGGACGGGATCACGTGTCTCCGAGCCGAGAATGGCCCGGGAGGAGGAAAGAACCGTCGACAGGTTTGCATTGTGTTTGGGTGAAGGCGCAGTTCCTTCTTGTCTCCTTCCCTTTCTCAGGTGGCTCTTTCCTCGCCTTTTAGTACGACCCTCGGATTGGCGTGACAGGGTGACAAGAACGCCATGACGATTAGTGATGGGGGCGCCCTAATGTCATTTCTGGGCGCCCTTCGACCCCGATTCTCTCCACAAATGCCCCGCTCGCAGCTGTCATACAGGGAATCCCCCCCAAGCTCCGCTCTGCATACATTCCCTCGTCTGCCGTGAACCCCCCGCCCCGAAGAATCCTGTCGAGGGTCTTCTGTTGGAGCTTTTCATGGCACAGCCCTCCACCTGCTGTCCCAGGTCTCCAGATATTGCGATGCATGTGTTCATGTGTCCTTTGCCCGAATGTTGAAGGCACTTGGACATGGCATTAGTTATCCGCAGGCTGTCATATTTCAAGAGCGTTGTGCTTTATTGACGACTGACTGTCTAGTTGGGCCGAGACCCGTTCCACTCGTCACTGTCACGATCACAATTGTTATATCACGCCATAGTCCACGCTACCTATTGTCGCAACGCTCGAAGAAACGTTACTGCAGATACTTGACATGGCTCAAAGGCTGGATTTCGACCCAAGCCAGTATGCCTTGGGGATTTTGTTAACAGGGTTATGTGCAAGACAGGCGCTTACATACGTGACCGCGGCCGTGGGAGCTCAACAGCATGCTTTGACACCCCTGGGGACGGGCCCAAACTCCCTCTTCTTGTGAAGTTGTCAAACTCCGTCCCGTAGATGCACATGTATAGGAAGACGCTCGTCTCGGATCAGATCCATGACAAGGTCCCCAACCGCCTGTAAAGTGGGCCACAGGCGGCCGGGCACCGCAGCGGCTTCCACGGCGGGAATGCAAAGTGGAGAATAGCCATCGGCCAAGTGGGGCACTGTCAGCCGCAGTTGCGCCCCCGAGTTTTGCGCCGCGGCGTAAAACCCTCGACGCTCAACCAACCATCAAAAGCCGCCAGTCCCATGTCAACAATAACCCACATTCACCACCTTCATTCACCTCTGAACCTAGTGCCTCGGGCATCTCACTACGTACAGATCGCGAAAACCCCCGGTTTCGCAATTCTTTTGTCCACCATCTTAGCTACTTTGCGATCTCGCCATACCCTCACCCAGGCTTTCGGTCGGCCCCGCGTAGACCCCGCAGGTGAACATGAGCCCACCGCCACCAGAAAAGGGGAAGCACCCCGTCACCGGCGATGCGGCTTCATCCGACGAAGATAGCCAGCGCCGCGATGGCTCATCGCATACGCTGGATGTTGAGACGGCCGATGCTCATGTGGGCACCGGTGAAGCTCGTGAAGAAGAGGAGAGCCTCGATACGACACAGACCCAGCCGACTCCGAACCGGCCTGGTACCAGAAGTCGTCTCTCACGCTTTCTCGGCAGACCTTCCTCGGGGCGGCAAGACGACAATACGAACGGTATGTCTCTGAAGAAGAAACCGGCCTCTGCAGTTCCGAGCCAGGACGACAGACATCATCGCGTCCAGTTTCCTTCGATGGACCTCGACCCAGCCGTTGCTGAAACACATTCAGCGATGCAGCTTTCCATGAATAGGAAGACGATGAAGAAGATTGGATCTAAGCGTCGGCTACGGAATGATGAAATAACCGATGCCACTTCTGCGATTGCGCCAGGCCCTCTCTCCAATGCTGAGGCGGAAAGGAAATATCGTCGCTCCGAACCCTCAGTATCGAAAGATCTTGGCTTGGGAGCGTTTGCGCCCCAATTCTTATCAGAGATGTCAGTGGAAATCAAGGCAGAAGAAATGAGCGAACCTTTCGACCAACCCGGCAAACCTTCGCCAAGTTTGATGAAAGCTTCCCGTCTAACCATTACGAACCCCAAGAACGGAAAAGACCTTGACAGCAGTTCTTCTGGCGCAGAAAACGAGAAATTCCGAGAAGTCTATGGTCCTTCTAAGAAAGCTCAGAGAGTCATGGTTGACAGTGTCATGTCATCGTTTATGAACTGGCTGGACACGAAGCTGAAGATCAAGAAAGAAGATGAGTCGCCTGAGCGAGAGCCGCCGCCGCTGGGAGTTCCTCCTTTGAACTCGAGCAGCCGAGTCGACCCTAGGTACTTTTTCACTCCAGTACCTGTATCTGGAAATGAGCCATGTTCAACAGTAAGTGGTATCGAGTCCATGCTTGACGCCCCGCGGCCGAGTCGTCAGATCTGTGTGGCGTTCAAGTCGGCTCGACCACCACCGCCGCCGGCGCCGGCGCCGCCTTCGTCACTGCCTGCACCAGGCGCACCAAGTCGCAGTCTTGGAAAGAAGAGGGGAGTCGTGACAGACTCTCGACTTTTTGGGAGCCAGCCCCCAGACCCCAATGCATTGATGGCTGCGCCGTCTTCTTCTTTTTCAGCTTCACCAGCAAACCTCCAATTGGGAGCACCACCAGGAAGATCATCAGCTTTTCATGTAGTGGCAGCAGCAGCCCCACCGCCAAAGAAACGAAATGCTCGCAGCTCCCAGGGAGCACAGGCTGGGATTGTTTCTGCAGGATCACGTGCGAAGAGACCAAATAAGCATGACAGGTCAACAGATGGAAATATAGAGGAAGAGGAGGGAAATAGCGATGGGGATGGGAATCGTCCGCCTCGGGCAAAGCTGTCCAAGGTTCATGAGGACAGAGTAAACGGTGCGAAACTTGCCTGTCCATTCTTCAAACACAACCCCCGGAAGTACAAGACCCAACGCCCATGTTGCGGGCCGGGTTGGGATCATGTCCATCGCATCAAGTATGCCGTCTTCCCATCAGAACATCGAAAAAGACGCTAACAATCAGGGAACACATCTACCGCAAACATTCGCTCCCCAAGTTTTCGTGCCCACGCTGCTCTCAACCATTCGAGACTCAGACAGATCTCCAAGCACACGCCCGCTCCGCAGACGCCTGCGAGGTACGCGAGCCGGAGGTCCTCGATGGTCTCACTCAAGACCAGGAGAAGAGGCTCCGCTCGCGCAAGAAGACGTCTACAAAGGAGCTTACTGAGGCTGAGAAGTGGACGCAAATGTACAGTATCATATTCCCAGACGTGAGAGAAAGGGAGATACCGTCACCATGTAAGTTGGGACCCTTGCTTCATGTGTGGGTTGGAAGCACTGACAATGGTAGACTATAACACGGAAGATGCCGATACGAGCTTGGGCGGCTACGAGGACTACCTCCGCCGCCAACTCCCGCCCTTGGTCCGCCGGCAACTCGAAAAGGAGGTTGACCGCGAGTTCAGCTTTGTCGAGGAGGGGTTGAAGCAGAAGGTGATCGATATTGCCCGAAACCTCCAGCTTACCCTCTTCAAGGGTTACCAACAGCTCGAGAACCAGGAGCGGGGCGTGCAACATCCACCAAGCTTCGATGCATCAGACTCACGGACAGACGGCTCTACCTTCTCGGCACCGGACACGTCGCCATCAACCATGACCACTGGCGGTACGACGCCGGAATTCCCTGATCCTTTGGAGATCTTTAGCGATCACGTCTTCCCGGACTTGGACTTTAATCTTCTCTCCGAAGTTTCTTACACTGAGCAGCCACAGCAGCAGCAACTGAAGGACCCGAGCTTTGCTTTTGAATTCATGCAGCCATTCAATACCCAGCAACCTGACACGATACAGCCAGGTATGGAACTGGTCGACGGACAACAATTCTATTATGGATTAGACGGCTACCAGGATAGTCAAGGTTACATGAGGGACAGTGAATCTCTTGGCTACGTCCCATGAGTTATCAAATCTGTTTTTAGCGAAAATACTGGAGCAGCTAGTTATTGTACATGATAGATACCTGGGGCCACTTTCTGGCCTCATGCCCTTTGCTCGATATGCCTCAACAGGCATGAATCATGAGATAAGGTTGAAAACTAAACTCCGGTCGTATAACATTCCCTGGTTCGCGGTTTAGTTTAAAACGAAATGTCACATTGTGAGATCTCGGCGGTTTTGTGCTCCTCCATCTCCGTAATCCGATGCGGAATCCCGGAGAGTGAGACTCGGAGGTATGCTTACTATCCAACCCTAAATCCGTAACTACGGCCAATGCTTCCACTGCCTGCACACGCAAGCAAGCCACCCGCCCGACTCGAAAAACAACGTTATCCGTGCATGTCTTGGCTAATGCCACCGTTGAACGCGACGCGCTTATCTGCCTAGTAGGCCGAGCCTATTCGTGGCCAACGCTTACGTTGACCCATACTACACCCTGCGCTGCGACGACAGCCTCAACCCTTGTGGTTCACCATGGGCGTCGTAAGCCATTGTGGTTCGTCGGTATAAAGGAGAGGAAATCATGACCTCTGTAAGTGGGGATTTCTATAGGCAGCGCGAGAGTTCCAGCATCACCAGATCCCAGCAATATGAATGCCGCATTGAAAAACGCTTTCCCTCCGAAGGCCAGCCTTACTGAGGAAAACTTGCCGGATCAGAGCAATAAGGTGAACAGTCTTTCCGCCATCTGGTCTTAACTCACGTCTCATACCTCGTAGGTCTTTATCGTCACCGGCAGCTCTGGTGGTTTGGGCAAGGAACTCGCAAAGATACTCTACTCGAGAAATGCCAAGGTGTACCTCGCAGCACGGTCCGAGACAAAGACCATGACTGTGATTAATGAGCTAAAGGTCTTATATCCGCAATCTAGAGGGCACTGTGAATACTTGTATCTGGACCTCAGCAACCTCACAACCATCAAGCAATCCGCCCAAGAATTTCTCAATAAGGAGAGCCGCCTGGATGTCCTCTGGAATAACGCAGGCGTAATGACCCCTCCGCAAGGGTCCAAGACAGCTCAGGGTTACGAACTTCAGCTCGGTGTCAATGTCTTAGGGCCGTTCCTCTTCACCCACTTCCTCCACCCGGCACTCTCTGTCGCCGCCAAAGCTGCACCGAAAGACTCGGTTCGAGTTGTCTGGCTGTCCTCGGGCACCGCGGCCATGGCTCCTAAGCCTCCGATCGACTTTAGTAACATGGACTACACGAAGGATGAGAGTGCAAACACAAAGTACGCGAGGAGCAAAGCAGGCAATGTTGTTATTGCGGCCGAGTTTGCGAGACGGACAGCCAACGAGGGCATCATCAGCTTGGTAAGCAACCTCCAGTCTCGTAGGAGAAGCCGACCGCGCTTACAATTAAAATCAGAGTGTGGATCCCGGTGTTTATATGACGGACCTGCAACGCACAATGCCATGGTATCAGAAGGCTATTGCAGTAAGTCATGCTCGATGAAGAGAGCAACCGCCAAAAGCTTGATCCATCGCTGACGGGCTTTACTATGCATTAGAAAATGATCGCACGCGAGCCAAAGAATGGTGCGTACACTGAGCTATTTGCCGGTCTCAGTCCCACCATCACCGGAGCGAATAACGGAGGCTGGGGTAAGTACCAATCGAACATCTAACGCTATCAGTTGGTTTTGACAGGATTTGCAGTTGTCCCATTTGGTAGACTTGATTCTGGCCGGGCTGATCTCCTGGGAAAGGAGATTGGAAAGAAGTACTGGGAGTGGGCGGAGGAACAGGTCAGGCCATACCTCGCTTGATGGCGGACATGGACTACTAGACGCCTTGTATCAGAATGGTTTTATGACCGCATCGATGACAGATTTCAATGGATTTAGTTTTTCTTCTCTAGTTCTTCTTTTGCCCAACGGAAAATTACAAACCTCAATGTCATTCCGGTTACCGTCGTCGATGTAGAGGCAGCTGTGACGTAAACGACATGATGCCATTAGGTCCCGGTTTTGTCCTCTCCAACACCTTATATTCATCTCCATCATACGCTGGTTCTTAATAAAATAGGCATAGATATTTTGGAATCTAAAGAGTCTCTAAAACATAAGGAATCGGTTCCTAGCTGCATGCATTCCATGACATGCCGTTCCCACCCTTATGCATTGAGCCCGTCGCAGAGCTAGAACAATGAAGACCGCCACTCACGAAGTGAAGACGAATATCAAGGTACGCCTCATATCTGATTGCTATAAGTCTATATGCAACTAACCATAAATCGTAGATTTTAATTCGCTACAAGCCACAATCTTAACACACTTGACGTTCTCTTGATTTGAAAGGGCAGAAAGAGCCCAGTACAAGTTATAACTTGTGGGTCGCGCAGCCAGTACACGACTGTCGGATCCCAGGTGTTCCGAGTTTCTTTTTTTTTGGAGGATAGAAGTCGCTGTTTTCTTTTCATTCTTTCTATGAGAATGGTTAGGGAAATCTTGAGTCGATCACCCGGCCCCAACGTTAGCTTCCTAACGCTTCCAGCCTCCTTTACCCCGGTGCACCCCCTTAAGGACTTGGAGCTTCCCGAGCTTTGCTCCTATCATTATGAGCTGCTGATCACGTAACTTTTCCATAGTTCCTCTATTAAAACCCTAGTCCGTAAGAGCTGTGATACTGTATGCTAAATTGCCTTTTATTCTTTGCTTTCTCGGCGAGGGGCCGTTTCAGGTAATTACTCTAAGTAATAGACTTTCCGTCCTAACAAAGAAGAGGTCTTTACCCGTTGGTGTATTCTCTAGGATGCAGCCGACTAAAACTGATTACAACCTCCCTTTTCTGTTATCTTCGCCAAGTTTCAATATTGAAGGCAGGTCCTTGCTTTGAATGGATTTAAAGAGACCATCAAGACCACTTGCTTGCCTCTTCTCTTCCTCCCTTCTGAAGAACTCCTCGGCTGTCCTAATCCTGTTCGGATGGATCTCATCTAACAGCGCGTAGTCCCGCTTGATGACCCCTTTGTTACCTGCAGAGTGTGACCACATATTCCAGAACCCAGAAAAGTTGGTTTTGATCGACATTGTTGCTGGGTCCGTCAGGTCAGCGTTGTATCCCGTCGGTTGTTGCGAGATCGGAAAATGGTCAAAATAAACGTCCACGGGAGTGTCGATATATTGAGCCGGGTTGCCTGTTGCCTTTTGGAACGCTATGGCTAGATCAGCGTAGTGTATATGGTCGATAGCAACCTCAAGATCCATCCCGTCAGATCTGTGAGGGTGGTCGAAAAGCCAGCGGACATAGTATTCGCAATCATCGAGGGCTACATGCGGAACCGCGCCACCACCGAGCGGGACTCGCCAAGTGACAATCCCATTCTCGACTTGTGGGGTCATGATTGTCTTCGACGAGATCGTCATCTCGATGTATGGCCCCGTGGTGAAGATCGCAACGCCCATGCTGTTTCCCTTCCTCTGTTGCAACATCCACTCCGCCATGCGGCCTTTGCCATCGTAGTGCCCGCATCGAAACTTCGGATCGTAGCCGCTCTTTTTGTAGCCATAGTCGAGGTTGCCGAATACGAAGAACTTGATTCCAAGCTCGACGGCGAGCTCGTAAGAGCGGATGGTCCAATAGGTCTCTGCTTTCTCGCCGCAGTTGAAGCCATCGATGTTGACGAAAGCCCCCCAGCATCCAGCAAAGCCCTTTCGGAGGTCAGCCTCGTTGGCAAAGGTTCCCTCTACAAATTCAACGTCTCCGAGTTTAGAGAGCTGTTGTGCACGAGCAGATGTTGAATCACGCGTCAGAACGCGCAGACTGTACCCGCCTTCCTTGGTGAGCCCACGGCATACGGGCAGGCCTTGAGCACCAGTAGCGCCAATGACAAAAATCCGTCGAGTGGTCATGACTGGGAATCAATTTTGCTATTAGCTCGGTGATACTCTGGTGTGATGGTCTTGGTAGTTGGGATGCAATGATGCGGCGTTGTGACTTGGCCGGGTCTCACGGACAGGATTTCACCTGTATTTATGCAGTTGATTACTATCTCGCGTACCTCCAACATTGCATCATGTTGATCGAATGATAGCTTACCTCTGTCGTCCAGATTACCAATAGTCTTTGTCAGGTAACGGAAGACTTCGTAACCGGGCCGTGATTAGTGATCATAATAGTTAATATCTGATCAGCGATCACCAACTTCCTATGCTGTAAAAACGGTAATTAAATTAAAGCTGCGCTCTAACCCCCACTTCTGACTCTATGTGCGCTACGGAATTAAACTTTCTCTCATTGTTTCACAAGTGATACTCCTTTGGATCTGCGACCGTGATACCCCGACGTTCCCAGACACTATCGATGTTCATATCCTCTTTCCCACTACGTATTCATTAGTGGAGACTCTTCTTCTGTACATTGAAGAATGACTTACTCGTCTCGCATAATGACAGTGGGCTCTGTCTCGCCGGCTGCCACGTTAGGGTTTCTGAAGACCATGTTCTTTGTCTGGACAAGTACAAGCACGCGTAAGTCAGTGTCATTAGACAATAAGATTCTGCAGGGCTCCTACCAGTCCCAGAGAGAGATGAATCGCCGGAGGGCTGATTGAGTATTCGTCAACGGGATCCCGACCCTCAATCATGGCAACAATATTCCGGGCCACCACCTGTGCCTGTGCAGCGCCGGGCCGGGCAGCTTTGTGCGCTCCGGTATCGGCAATGTCACCAGCGGTAAACAAATTGGGGTACCCTGAATCCTTGAACTGAAGCGTAGGCCGCACTTTAATAAATCCGTTAGAGGGGTTTAGCAAAGGAGCGTTGTCACT
This sequence comes from Colletotrichum incanum, assembly GCA_001625285.1. NCBI lineage: Eukaryota > Fungi > Ascomycota > Sordariomycetes > Glomerellales > Glomerellaceae > Colletotrichum > Colletotrichum incanum. The sequence goes on from LFIW01000800.1 coordinate 77,404, forward strand.
CGGCTCGAGAGTCTGAACAAATCCGCTGTTGGGCGTCTGCCCTGTTGCGGGAATGACCAGGTCAGTCATGAGTTCACGGCCATCTGTGAGCTTCAAGGCGATCTGCGCGTCATTACGAACAGGGCTGGCAGAATGAACTATAGCGCGTGTTCCAGTGATGAGTCTGTATTTTCAGAGGTCAGCGTTGCACCACAGGCATGATATAGTTCACTGACTTCACGCCTAACTCGCCGAATCGAGATTTGACAATTTCGTCCAACTTGTTATGATACAAAGGCATCAGATGATCGCGCGAATGCACAAGGCTAATATCTTTGTCGGGGTAGAACTCTTTCAGGTCGGTCGCCATCTGAACACCTACGGCACCGCCTCCAACTATGACGATAGACGAGGCTTTGATGACCGACTCCTGATAGGTTTTGAGATACTTGATCGAAGACGGTTTGTCATCATGTTGCATAGTGCCAGGTGCCGGTAGCCGAGTACCCGTGGTGACGACAAGATAATCAAATGGGATTTCGGCCGAACCCTGCCAATCTCGATCGAGGACGATGCTATCACGGTGGAGGGACTGAGCGCGGGCTTGTATAACTTGATGCCGTGACGAATTGGGTGATCCCACAAAAGCCGTTGTGTACGGGATAAATGCCTTGTGCTCATGTTTTGGCACCACGGAGAACCGAGGCTAAGAAAGAGTCAGTTATCTCTCAAATGTAGCGTAAGAGTCTCTCACGACGGCTCACAAATGCAAAGAGGTGGTGGAAATGGCTGTGCGGTTCAACGAGTAAAATCTATAGTACGGGTCGTAATGTGTTAGCAATGTTTACTGTGAATGTGATTCAAATCTGTCTTTACACGATGAGAGGCTGGTAGCGCAGCTGCTAGCTCTTTGGCAGTAGCCTACATTTATTACGTTAGCAATTATACTGATCATAGCAGGTGATGAGCTGTACATACGAGCCCGACGTAAGAGCCGCCAAGAATGATAACGTTTTTAAGTGGTTGAAGCATGATGACGAATGGCCGAGCAGCTAGGGATGGCGTAGGTTAGAATAAAGAAAATGGTTCAAGACAAAGCTATGAAATAGGTTGTAGCTTGACTATCGTGTCGGAGATACTCGGACGTAGAGATATCACACGGGAGACGGAGTCAAAGCTCGTGCAATAGCATTGCGAACAGAAACTGAAAGAGAGCCTTATCGTTTCGGCTGATAAGGAATATGGATAGCTATAGCAGGAGATATCTCCGAGGCAAGGTGCTGTTGCTGGTGTAATTTAGATTACCCTGTTGAAGTCACGGACGTCGGCGTTAAACCCTCGGCGAACAATTGAGTTCACCAAATTGCGGACACACTATGTCCAGTTTAAAATTACGCCGATTGGTTCATGATGGTCCGACATATCCGGGTTACCCCAAACACGTCACCTCTGACGAGTCAGTCCAAATCTCAGCATTGAGTATTTTCAACTACTGAGGTTTGCAAGCCAAAGCGTGCCCGGTGGTGTTTGTTCGTACCGCCAGCCAAACCCGTTGTCCTAAAGGTTTTTCAATATTATGCATAAACCGAACACTTAGCAAAGGTCGAAAAATAGGAAAGGAATTAACATTATAATACGTATAAGTACAGACCATTCGCGATATCACAGGCTTAGTAACACCGGTATGCAGCAATTGGGTGGTCTTCTTGCAGATCATTCTTTACCGGATGTATATATGTTGTTTCTCGAAGAGAAATTTTGCAAGAAAGTGAAGAGCATTCATTTGGATATCGCGTCTGGAGACAGGCGTCAACGCTCGCTTAATGGCACCGTGAGCTAGATGTTGGAACCCGCAATAGGAAAGAATAGTTGTGTAGTAGAATAGCACCATGGGCAATGAATGACGATGTGATCATCTACACGGCTCACTGTAACACAGTTAGTGATGAGAACTATTTGATGTACATAGACAACTGCAGCGAGTCAAATATCTAACAAGTTGATCTGAGAAAGACGATTTAACACAAGAACTGGGATACTGTAGAAAAAAGGCTCGATAGTTGAATGTTTGATTATCCTGGAGAACCAGAAAGGATAGTTTAATCGCCATAACAAAAAGACTGATACAAGTAATGATCCTAAGCCACATCTCAACCCCTGTACTCCATCAACAATTAGCCATAGTGTTAGGGCGCGATTAAATAAACTCGTCGACAAGAAATCCGTGATCTGGGCTAATTTTCTTAGTCTCAATGGGCTCAAGAAGGCTTGAGGACCCTGATTAAGGGTCATTTGGGCCAGTAACTCCTGAGCTCGCGGATCCTGCTTCGCTTGTAGGATGAGATTCAGTGATTGATCCATCAATTTCAGGGCCTCTACTCCCAGGAATCATGGTTGCAAAGATGTCGGCAGGAGTTATCGCGGAACTATCCGACACGACTTAAGATCCAGAAGCGCGCGACGCGTTATTAGTTTCTAGACCCGACCGAGTGGCAGGGGGTGCTTTGAGCTGACTGTTGTTGACGGCTGGCTTAAAGATATCCGCAAAACCGTGAAATCCTTGTAGTTTTCACACATTTTGGATGATAGCGGTACCTCCCAAATTACGAAGTGTGACTGTATTGCCCCGGTTAGATATTGTAGTGGACATGCCAACCTTCTAGTTGATCCGCATAAGACACCCGTAGCCAAGAAAGTACGTTCTAGTATAGAACCTTTGTTGGGATGAGAGCAGCGAGATTCGTGATATCAACTGATTTGGTCTCATTTGCTACCAACAGGTGGGTTCAGAGTCAAGGCGATTAAGAGCTTGGTGTTCTTCCAGCTGCTGCATGAGGCTAATATGACCAGATGTTTGCATAAACCCTAGGCGGAAGGTCAGAAGCCGTTCTTTTGCTAGGGATTTGAGGTTGGGAGTGTTCTCAGACATTTCATAATGACTTAGTCGGTTGTCTTTCCGTGAGGATAATCGGGCTATCGAATCCCACGCAGTTATGGCTCGACTTTCAACATGATGTCCTGGGACTTTAGCTCGACCCTAGGCAAAGAATAGAAGATTGCAGAGAGTGAGCCACAGTGATTATTATGGGCCGCAACCGAGCAATGGCAGTGTAGACAAACTGCCATAAGCCGCGCATCACAGGGTCTTGAGTTTTCCATACTATACAAGATCAGCTCATATTGTTGCTGACTGTCGATGATGCCTGTATGAAGAAGCCGCGGACCGCATCGCAGTAAGCGCCAAAAACAGTACCTAAACTATTTACATCACCGGCTGTTGGATTGCATATGTCCAGGACAAAGAATGTAGCCAGCCAGTTGAAATATCATGATTTTCCTAGGCGGTTCAGCTTTGGATCCTGACTGACATCGATAAATGTTAGTAGATAACCGTTGCCTGCCGTCCAATGATCAGTTCCTTGTCGTGAGTTTCCACCTTTTCAGCGGCTATGTTTCTGTGGCTATGCAGCGCTTAAACAGCGTGAGTCAACCGCAAGTAAATTTACAACAGGGGATTTGTAGGAAAACTGGCGTGTGTTTGAGCGCGCTTCAGCTCTCAACTGCGCCTGTGGTGTTGGTGACCGCTACAGGGCCACGCATCGGCGGTAGCCCATTAATCAATTGTCTTCGCCAACGTTCCGCTCTCTCCGAGCCCTTACACATTATCGGCACCAAACTCGGGATCTCTTTGCTCGCTTCGGGAGCTATGGATTACAACGATACACTACGCCAAGACCGCAGCGAGGTGTCCATGAAGACGAAACACGCAGAACCGCTGGAGAAGGAAGCCTCAGATCTCACATTGCTTATTGAATGACTTATGCATCAACATGGTTTATTATAACGATATGCTGTTCGTAATGAGATGTAGACTCTACTGTGGACTTCTGAACCTCGTACGGTAATTACTGTGCACACCATCGGCTCCAACAACCAGATCAAATTCGAACGGCCCGCTATTTACCAATGATATGATGGTCTTCAAATTGCGAGATTGTTCCTCTGGGCGATTTTCACAAGCTTTCTGATTGCGACGCTGTCGTTGCGTATTGCCTCCCTCAATGTGTGTCGCCCCGCCTGTAATGACCACCGTCGCACCATGCTCACGTTCGGTCCTCCATCCTAGACGACATTGCCCCTCCTCACAAAGGTCTTTGTTAGCTTGGTGTAAACTTGTTGTAGGAAGCTTATGTCAAGTATCCTAAGTTCTGCACATATGCAGAGTTCCAGTTCACTTTGCAAGAGATGTATTATCATTCAAAACACTTCAGACAGATAAAATAACAGCAACAAAGTTGATAAGTCTCACGTCGGCTCACAGCGTAATGGCCACGCGCTCTCCGGCAGCGCTAACCACTTTTTAAGACTACAGCCGGCGTAACTGAATATGAAAGGATCGGAAAACGCCAGTAAGTCTTTTTGAATTGATGTGAGAGGAAATTAGTCTGGATTAAGCGTTTCAACTTTGGTCTTTCGGTTCATGAAAGCTGTCTTCAGCTTTTCGTCGTGATCAAACCAGGGTAACCATCGACTTTGCAGAAGACAGCTCTTCCTTTCCAAAGCTCTTCGAGTACTGTAATACCATCCCGATCCTCTTCATACAACCAGTTCGCCCTTCATCGGGAGTAATGAGAAGGGCATGGGCAAAACCGCATTTCCGCTCCGGGTCGGGCCTCATGGGATGTCCATACACGAAAGCCAGCACAAGGGCGTAAAGATCTGTTGACTTGAAAAACTTTTCAGTTTCCTCAGCTTTTCCATCCATAGTATCGAGCAAGGCATGGGAATCGCCTGTCCCTTTTTCACTCCGCAGAAGCAGATGTCCCGTTGGACCTTTGTTTTCAGACAACACCATCTTGATAAGAGGGGCCTCGAGCTTGATCCAGCCGTCCTTGAGGCGGCCGAAGGGGTTTTCTCCGTCAACGACAACCCCGGCATCAAGAACTTGAGCTTGGATATCTGTCTCGCCCAAGAAACCTGTCGCAGGTACTCCATCGACGGAGGCCCAGGACCACGATGGAGCACGGTATCCCCCGGGAGCACATTTGCACTTCAGGGGCTGCCAGCACAGGCCCTCGATCAGCGACTTCCGCCAGAGGCCGGCGAGATACTCGTCATCAAGAACCTTGCTGAATGTCTTGGCAATGCCAGAGATGGCAGGTAGTTTGTCTGCCGGGTTCGTTAGCTCCCGCGGGCCGTACTCCCAGAGGAGATGAGACCATGCCTGCAATGACGAGGCGGAACAATCCATCTCTTTATGAAGATCCTTGTTCTCTTTAGATTTCTTTTCGACATAGCTAATGACTTCAGGGTCAGGGTTGACGCAAGGAAGTCGGCACGGGAGTCTGATGCCTTCCTCAGACTCAAAGCCTTCAAGGCATTCCCAGTACATTTGCTCGCTTCCGAAATGTAAGACACGGCGGGCAAGAACACGTTCCTGAAGGCCCCAAGCTCGCTTGCTTAATGGCTCGTTTCTCATTTCCATGTGGTAATCTGGGATTACTTCCTTGTCGAGGGGCACGACGGATGCAAGGATGTATTTGTCCCCTGTGTCGGAACCACTGCGAGGAAGCTTGAAGTATGATCTTTGCTTTCGCGCAGAGAGAAGACCACCACTAATATCGGACGACTTTGCCGCTGCGAGAGTCAGATAAGAATTTGAGTAAATGGCGGCCATCTGAGCTGACTCCCGTTCCCAGTCTTTCACGTCATCTTGGCAGATGCACAAGCTATCAATCCAAAGATATCGGACTCCAAGAGTACGGGTCATAAACACCGCGTCTCGGAGAGTCTGTGGGAGTATCTTGAGATCAATACCTTCTTTGCGGGCTTGCATTGTGTCACTGGTCGTTTTGAAATGTTTCGCTCCCCGTCCCCAGCAATAACTGAGGGTGGTGTATCGATCACAGACATCAGCGTCTGGCTCGACGAGCTTGATGATGCAATCAGAGTCTGTGGTACCGATATCGAGAAGACGGTTAGGCAAAACCGATCTACCATGGTTGCGGCAATGTGGATGCTCGTTACACTTCTCGAGCCAGTCGGTAACGCGGTTCAAAATTGTTTGATCTGGGACCCCTCTTAACACCCGGTCTGATGAACCAGCAGAGCGAAGATCATCTACATCATTCTTTAGTGTTTGATGCATGCTTGAGACTACAACAAATGAATTCTTTACCTTCATCAGAGGCGAACCCGATGGACGCCACTGGCACCAACCATTTGTCGCTTTCCCATGTGCTTCTAGTAACAACCCAGAGCCCGTCGCCGCTTCTATTTCCCTCGGGCTTGGAACGCCTGGTCAGCCACATATCCCAGCTGGGCTCGCACTGCATCACTCCTAAACGAGGCTGGGAAAGGGTTGCGATCTCTTCAATCAACGCATCCGCCTCCTTTTCAACCGTCTGGCAGAGTACGCATCCGCTGGATGCAGCCTTGCGGAGACTGCCCAGGTCGGCATGGTACTGGATGCCGAACTGCTTGATGGGTGTGTCTTTCTCGCGGAGATGATCCTTCAACAGCATGTGATGGAAACGAGGATATCCGCTGAGGGTCCTATTAAAGTTCTCCAGTGGGAATGGAGGGAGATTATCCAAGGGTATGGAGCTGCAGAGCTCGCACAAAGTCATAATTGGAGGTTGCTTCTCGAGATTTTCGACTTGGACGGGTACGCAATCGGCAGAAATCAAGTTCGTGCTGCTTTTATTGGGAATGCGGCTAGTCTTATCGTAAGAGACATCACACCAAGATGCCTCGTACCGAGTAGAAGCCTAAAAGTGGCGAACTACGATTGCGAACCGTTCTGCATTGCGGCCTACCTGAGGGACTTTGGTCTAGTTCATCCGCAGATCAGGTCCTTTTTGGTCCGAGTTGGCAAAATGATCCCCCAATCTGCATGAGGCCTGGAGCTCATGCGCCCAAGTTTGACCACTCCCGCCATGACGTGCGGAGAATGCAGACTTTCAACAAGCTTTGTTCATTACCCTCGATTGTACTAGCTGGCTGATGTAGGTGCCTTGTTGTTTGCCAAGGTCTGCCTGTTCGACAACAAGCGCCGCAGTCTCGAGAACCTGGCCCCTGGAATCGAAGTAGGATGCAAGGCAAGAGCAACAGCTTCGCCTTGACTGACAGTCACGTCCAGTTTTGGCCCCAGCTCCAATTGAAAACGGGGAAATGTCTCCCCATAAGCGAGCACACGAATTAAAAGCTCGCATTCAGACCCGTTTTGTACGCAGAAAGCTCGAACAATCTTGATTTGGTGTTGTCAGCTTTGTTGCCTGTGATTAGATAGGCCAAAGGCCCTGGCCTTGTGTTCTCGCGTTTAGAACTTCTTGTCCCTTTGCGATGTCATGAATAAGGGGGAAAAGGTACTTTGTTATTTTGGTGTAATCTTGCTGTGCAGGATCTGTCCCACTAACTATGAAGCCACCGTCAGTAGATATCATCTAGTGCTGCCCCCTTAACACTCTTCCTAATCCTTTGCGCCAAAGAAGCCCGGCAGCAGTCTTGCAAGCCTTAAGGTGGTATGCATTACCAATCCGACTTGAATCTCACCATCCTTACGCGCTGGACGAACCTTTACCTGGACATCAAAGAAGTCTTGAAAATAGCCAACACTATAGCCTGGTGAAGTAGGAACATGCTGAAATGGGTTGTAACCTAGCCTGGTTCGTCTTGAAGGTAAGGTGGCACGGGTGCAAAGTGCACATCTTAGCTTGCATCCTGGTTTCGAACTTGGGAGCCGTCAAATGGTTCATTCACAAAGCGAAGAGCAAGGGCAGGAACTTTGGTCAATAACACAGAAAAGAGAAGAGGCAGTAGGTAGAAGCCCTGTAGGGCTAGCCATTCAAGTAGAGGGAGATGGCATCTGGCCTTAGCCCGAGAGTGGACAAGGGCTCGGGTCTACAAATTCCAAGCCTACCGGGGGTGTTGCCTCTAGTCTATTCCTAGCTTCTCGACTCCATGAATGCTGTTGCCAGACGCCTCCGCACCTCAACGACCCGTTCGTCTTGAATGAATTTATCACAATCATCTTCCTCTCATAGCCCTTCATAATGACTTCATCAGCACGGGCTTCACAGCTAAGTCTAGAGGTAACCGCCTACGACACGACGCCCGTCAATGTCGCCAGCCGGATAGATAACTGGCGCGCGCCATCCCAAGGCGGCTCGGGACACAGCTATCAGACGGGGCCCGAACAACAAAAGACATTGACGAGCAACGGCTATCAGTCGCTGGCCCAGAGGCTCGGATTTGCGGGCGGCGCCTTCGTGGAGAGCAACACGGCAACAACCACCGTTGGTGCCCATGAATTTTACGGAGATCATCATGACGGTTATGGGGGACATGACGGGGCCCAGCCTGTCCGAGGTGGCCGTTTTTTCCATGGCTGCTCGTCAGACTAGGTGGTCGGATCGTCTTCTTTCTCGGGGGAGTCATCGGCGGCGTGGCCGGTGAAGAGTCACGGCAAACCGAAATCGACTGCCAACTAAGGATCTGTCTGGGATGTGCGAGCCTCCATCGACGAGCGCGACCAAGATTATGCAGAACTCGGCTCTAGCTGCCGTCGGATGGAGAAACGGCCCCGACGTTACTCTGCAGGTCTTTTTCCAGGGCCCCGGTGCCTCGATGAGGCGCTCACAGTATATGACCATCTCCCAGAATTAGAATGCACCGGTGGAATCAGGCGCAGCACCAAGGCTAACTCTCCATCGGCGCGAGCCAACTGTGGACGAAACTAGGCGAGGTGCGTATCTTATGATTTTGCTCGGCGAAAGACAGTTCGCTAATAAAGTGACTGCTTATAGCCTTTGCTAGTAATTCTATAAAGTGAAGTATTTTACATCGGCTCAGCCGATAAAATTCTTGGCGTAAACTGGCTTGACGGCTTCTCAAGAAGAGGTCTCAGTGACACTGTCAACGAGGCAAGTACACACTAAGCAACACCGGTACACAAATGACAGCGTACTGGCTGTCGACCATCCACCAAGCGAGCAAGGGAGACGTCACGGAGGTGTTCTTCGACCACAGATCTCCGAAGTTCTAAGAGCCAAAAGCGGTCGGCATTACAGCCTCCCCCGGATCGGCGCTGGTGATTCTTCCCAGGAAGGTGATCCACTCGGCCGGCGACCAAGCGGCGACGTCGAGTGCAAGGATCATTTATCGGAGCACCGACGGACGGCTGCAAAACTATGACCGCTCCTCCGGTGGTCAGAAGCTCACGTCGTCGGGCCAGTTGCCGGTGACTGTTGACTCAAATTTCACTATGGCTGGATTTGCCGTTGCCCGACTTAATCCAGGAAGTCAGATGTCGGATGCTTTGAACACGTAAATTCTGTATCAGGACTCCAAGACTGGCAAGATTTCGTACGTATAGGACAAATCAACAGGTTGGAAGTGGCCGGAAACGGATGCCGTTCTTGAGGAGGCCGATGATCCAACACATCTCGCTTGTGTGACGGCTAGCTCGGCCAAGACCCGAGGTTCCTTTCAAGGCATCGCACGATCTGAGCCATTGCTTCTTCCAGGTGACTTCTAGGTGAAGCGACAGCTGAAGCACATCCATTTCGATGGGAGAAAACAGTCAGATAGGGGATTCGTGCCGGTACCATGAGAGTCGGCCAAAATACTTGATATTGACAGCATGGAGTTCTGGTTCTTCGTAGTTTGTTTCGTGGTTGTTCAATTCGCCGGCGTATCAGTTCACTCTTAAGGCCGTAGTTCGATGAAATGGTCTTAGGAAGCTCCCTGGTGGCTCAGTCAGTTCAGAGTCGACGTGGCTATCAGCCGTTGACCAGCCACCCTAAAAGAATCTTAGCATTCACGACAAGTGTCTTCCCAACTGACCAAACGCTTTCGATTCCTGCTAGGTATCATCAACTGCTATTGTACATGTATGTCTTGGTCGCCTATTTCTCAAAGCGCTTGGCAACAGTCTTCCAGTTGACAACGTTCCAGATGGCGTCGAAGTACTCGGCCTTGCGGTTCTGGTACTGCAGGTAGTAGGCGTGCTCCCAAGCGTCAATGCCAAGCAGAGGCTCGAGGTTGCCGGTGACGGGGTCCTGGTTCGCGCGCGTGACGACGCCAAGGGTGCCACTAGTCTTGTCCTTAACCAGCCAGGCCCAGCCGCTGCCCTGAATGCCGGCCAGAGAGGTGTTTATCTGTTTGCGCAGGGTGTCGAAAGAGCCGAAGTCCTTCTTGATGGCTTGCTATGAAAGGCGTCAGCATGGCGAGGTCTCGGGTCAATCAATGAGTAAGCGAACTTACAGCCAAGTTGCCGTCGGGCTCACCACCGCCGTCTCTGCTGGCGGGGGCCAGGTTCTCCCAAAACAGAGAGTGGTTGATGTGACCACCACCGTGGAAGTTGATCAGAGGAGCCTGAGCGGCAGCCTTGGAAAAATCACCCTTAGCCTTGGCCTCCTCGACGGTCTCGAGGGCGGTGTTGAGCCCGTTGACGTAGGTCTGGTGATGCTTGGAATGGTGAAGCTCCATGATCTGGGCCGAGATGTAGGGCTCGAGCGCACCGTAGTCGTCTGGAGGGAGATGCTATGTTAGCACGGCTGCAAATCACATCCCGGAGTGGCTAACAAATGGCGCTACTCACAGGAGATGTCGGGCAGGGTGGCCTTGCCGCGGACGAAGCTGGTGCTGGCCATGGCAGCAGCAGGCTTCGCGGCACCAGCTCGCAAAGCTGTGCGGAGGGCGGGGACGGTTCTGAGAAGAGTGGACGACATTTTCGTATTCCTATATCTTGTGTAAGTGTCAATGGGGTCAATGGAAACAGACCAGAGATTGGGAAGTGTGAGAACAGAGCAGTAGAAGTACCTTTAGTGATTCAATTGAGGTTGACAAATGGGAGGTGCAAATCTCAGGATGATGTCAATTGCGGGAGGTTCGGTCGGCTATTACGTGAGGGAGCTCGGATCTCCAGAAAAGCTGCCCCGGGTTACCGAGCTCGCTGCTTCTCGCTAATTGCAGGCCTCCTCAGTGCTTTCTTTGCTCTTCTGCGAATGAAAGAAGAATGTCGTCATCCACAAAAAGTGGGGAGCTGCTACCTCCAGATTCCGTACAGCTCCATCGAGTATTCTTAGGTAATCCAGAGCTCCTCATTGGCCAAACTGAGTCCATCGACACTGCCACACTCCGCAAGCCACATGTGGCTTGTCTGACAGCCTGGATGGCGGGGTGAGACCGGATTCAGGAATCGCGTGTGCAATCACAGCCAGACGCGTCAAGCAGCACCAGAAAGGCCACCAAAACGCACATGAATCTGCCGCACTCGACTCAATATACAGAGCGCGTCAACAGCCTGCACAACAGCCACCATGTCCTATTACGATATCGATGCCATCTTGACAGACGCAGAGGTACGGCGCAACCCTCCAGACCAATATTAGCACGCACCAGCACTTGTTCTTCCATGTCATGGTCGATGAGCAACGGCAGCTGACAGTTTCCAGAAAGTTCCCTGCAAATTTGAACTCGATGTCGCCGACCTAGGATATCTCGACAACAATCCTTCCCATTCCCTCAAGTCAGGAACGCAGATCGCACTGCCGCTCTGGCTCGCCGAGATGCTCGCTCTCGCCAATACGGGTACTGCCGAAGACTCGAAAGCACCGGTGACGCTAAACTTACCTCCCGCGTTGTCATACCAAGTTATCCAAGCTTTGAAAGCCGATGCGCGAGCTGTCCCAGTCAGAGACCAGAGCGCCCACTTCTACGGACTTGGCACACGCATATTGGACCTGTTCGACGAGCGAGAGCTCAGTGAAGTTATGCGAAAGACATTCGTGACAAGGGCAACAGAAATTGCATTGCATGCACGGAAAGGAGCTGACGACGGTATCGGCGGTTCCAACGAGGACTTTCTCCGCGGGCTAGATGAGTGGGAGCGCGGCCTCTTCCGCAAGGCACACGACGGAACCAAAGCCTCCAAGGAATGGATGGACAAGGTCAAGAAACACTGATCAACCACACGGTCTTCTCGATTCAAGATATACAGAACACCTCCATGACGGGTTGCCAAGGCGCCATGGGTCCAGTGACTACTCGTTCCTGGTACTAGGGCCATGTCGAGCAAGTCTGTCGCACTCACCCAGCTGAGGGTGAAGTTGCCAACAACTACCAGTATGCTGCTGCTTCGGCGTCGCTGAGCAAAGGCGCGCAGAACTTCCTGCGCTCTCGGCGTCGCGATGCGGGTGGCTCGGCTCAGGGGCGGAGACCGAGTCGTCTCGGACCGGCTCGGTAAGCAAGGAGGTCGTACAGACAACTAACCACCGCGATGTTGCGTACATTTAGGACACTACTCCAGAGTAGACACCATGATACCTGAATAGCGGATCGGGGCATGCCAAGCGCGGGGTGGACGTGGAACTGGAGGGTAGCGATAATCCAGTCGCGGCTCGGTCTCACAAAGATAAGGCCGAAGTGGCGCATTTCAACAACCAAAATAGAATGGCGAAAGCGGGGGCCGTTGTCTGCCCATTGGCTTTAGCGATCTCTGTCTCTCTCTCCTATCGTGCCCATCTACCATTGTTTAAGTGAAAATTGGCCAAATGCACATGTCATTGTTTCATCTCGAAAGTCTTATCGAATCTGAGAGCGGGGCGATCCGAGGAGATACGAAGCGCAGGTTGTCGGCGGCTTCCGAGCCTCCACAATGCCCGCTACTTTGATCCATCACAATACTTAAAGGAAGCCCGAAGGTCTTCATATCACTCTGGCACCAGAGAAGATTTGAATGACAGCCAACACTTGAGAAGTCGCAACGAAAAGTCCCTTCTTGGAATAACTCGGACCATTTCTCAACATATCGACAATGGCCATCTCTCAGGCCCCTTCTAGAGCAACGGTTCAGCCCATTGTCCCTCCCAAGGACTCGGCTATTGACTTCGGAGCTGTTGTCACAAACGTTGACATTGAGAGACTCACCGGTAAGGTTGCCTGAAAAAAAGACAACACGATGAAAGCAATGATTTTGCACAAGTAGTGGGAGAATACCCGTAGAATCGGTAACCTCCTTTGGTAAGCTTTGCTCTCGGACTCGTGGACTCGGCCAGAAGCTGACGGCGTGCAGATGCCGATTTTGATGTCATCCGTGATGCCCTCTTCAAGCACCAAGTTCTTGTCATCAAGAATCAAGGTCACGCTTCCCCCAAAGCCCAGTTTGAGATTACTCAAAGGTTCGACCCTGACGCCGGTGCCTCGTATGGCCACGGCAAGACCCTGGACGCGAAGCGCTCAATCCTGCACCCTGACCTGAAGACGATCCCTCATCAGCCACAGGTGCAAGTCATCGGCAACGGCTTCGTGGAGGAGTACGAGGGCCTGAAGAACATCCAGCTCAGGCATCCCCACCACCGCACATTCCACGCCACCACAATCCCGGCCGAGGACGACCTAGACTTCACCCGCTTCTACCGCTGGCACATTGACGCCGCGTTGTACGGCCTTGCACCGCCCGTCGCCACCACCCTCCTCGCCGTCCGCGTCCCCGGCGGTCGCAAACAGACGCTCCGCTACGACGACGGCACAGGCGAGGAGATGACGGTCCCGCTGGGCACCACAGCCTTCGTCTCTGGTTACGCCATGTACGACCAGCTCTCCCCCGAGGATCAAGACTTTGTCCGCACGACAAAGGTCGAGTACGCCCCGCACCCCTACGTCTGGATGAGCAGCGCAAAGTCCCGCTCCGACGGCCTTGGACTCGTGTCAGAGGGCAAGGAGGTCCCGCTGGACGACCTGCCGCCCATCGAGGAGGAAAAGATCCAGGTCCTGCCCATGTGCTGGCGGAACCCCGTCACGGGCCGGTTAGCATTGCAGGTCCACCCTTCGGCGGTGCGGAGGCTGCACTTGGCAGACGGGACGGTAGTGGAGGATTTAGTCGAGGTCCGGAAGATTGTGCACCGGCTGCAGCGGCCAGGCATCTCGCCCAGGAACGTATACCCGCACGACTGGGAGCAGGGCGACCTTGTTATCTTTCACAATCGCGGGGTCATTCACTCGGTTGTTGGTGCATTCGCTGAAGATGAGGTTCGGCTGTTCCGGCAATGTAATATTGCTGCTAGTCGGCTTCCCGACGGGCCCGTCGAGGTCGCTGCGGCTGTGTAGTAACCTTACCCTTCACGTTGCCAGGTTACGAGTAACTATGCACTATCTAATAAAACCTTGGTGAAAATGTAGCTTTGTCCAGCCTCAGCTCTGGGATGCACTGCCTGAATTCAAAATAGCTGATCTCTAACGGTGCCACCGAGACAACCGACGAACTCTACTGTCAATCTCGTGATGAACTGAGCCATCCAGGCCCGGTACTCCATGTACCTCAAGTCACACCAGGGTCGACATGTCACAATAATTCTGACTCACCGGCCTATCTTCCGCGCGCCGATCCCACGATGCAATGCCACATGCATGTCGTGTCACGGTGTTAAGCACGCCATGACGATCGCCGTTCAATATCCGGAATCGGAGCCGGCGATTGTGTCTGATGCCGAGATCACCAACACCCCGCACCGAGCCATCGTGGTCTTCATGTGAGATGAGCTCATCTGGTCTGACAGCGCCGCGCTTGAGGTCCGGTTTCATGACAACAAGCCAGTGCCACTTGCGAAAGGATGATGGGATATCTTCAAAAACCAATGGTGACCATTCAGTAAGATTAAATATTCTAATAAGGTAATCAAAGTGTGAGATCCGTCAACCCCCCCCCCCCCCCTCGCCATGAAAGA